>NQII01012227.1:0-24351 GCA_002778355.1 Clitarchus hookeri
AAAATGGCAGATGCTGTTGGCTGGCTGGCTTTCTCAGGGTACTCGCATTTACCTAGCCCTTGCACTCACCTCATTCCAACATCCCCGGAGTTCAAGACCTCGCATGTTGACCTGAACCTCTCAACTTGGTAACTCTTGTATAATGGCAATCAAGCAAAGAGCTGAACAGTGAAAAATCACAAGGTAGAGGACCCTGTACGTCAGTGCTAACATGAAAAAAAGCTCTTATTCTAAAAATCTTCAATTTTTTGCCACTGGGATCAATATTAAAAACCTTAGCAGTCTGTTTTTCTATAGCAGATTGAACCATCCCAGAGGACTGTATTATTTTCTGGTATGTTGTGTGCACTTTGTTTTGAAACATTTACAGTCGGCGGCAAAGCGGATGCTATCGTGACCACGTTAGATGTGTACTGACTCAGTATGAACGTGCCGAAGACGGTGGCCACAGTTATGATGCCGAAACATAATTTCAAAAGCCACGTGATCAAACAGTTTTATAGATATTTGTTTACATTTGGAATTTCAACAGTCCTACAGGTTTATTACAAAAATTATTTGGTAAATTATATATAGTCTGTGGCATTAAAACCAAAAAAAGGTGTACTAATATTTGAAAGTGCGTGGTTACGTTCTGTAGTAAACTGAGTGTATAGGCGTGCACAGCTTTCATCGTTAGAGTGTGTCGCATATAAAGCAGGGATTCAAGAGTTTCTCTATCTGGGAGGGGCCGCGGTGGCTGAGCAGTTAGCTTGCTCGCCACTCACAAAGGTGAACCAGGTTCAATCCCAGGCTGGGTCACGCCCGGATTTTCGCATGTGGGAATTGTGCCAGATAATGCAGCTGGTCAGCAAGTTTTCTCTGGGATCTCCTGTTTTCCCTGCCCTTTCATTCTGGCGCTGCTCCATACTACCCTCAATCACCCTCATCGGTTCTCAAGACCTCACTGTTAAGAGCTTCCCAATTCTCTTCATTCACACTATATGGAAATTTTTTATTTTGAAGTTTAAAATAGTGACAGTTGTGTAAAATTTGTGCCCAAATAGGATATCATAAGAAAAACACATTTTGCAATCACTTCCTTTAATATTTATAGAAAACTGAATGGTAAAAGACCAATTTTTATAAAAATGTGAGAAATGAAATGAAATAAAATAGACTGCCAACAAGGTAGAATGTTGTTTGTTTTAACAGATGCATTCATTTAAATATCCAAGGAATAATGTCTGCGAACTTCCATACCCGATTCCTGCATTTCTGCTCTCGAGAAGTTGGAAATATTTCTGTACTGAATCACTCCAAGGACGAGCAATACCCAGAGGGGTCACTGCACAAATACACGACTATCACTTTTAATTAAGTTGGAATTGTCAGATAAAGTGCCCAATGTGGGCAATAACCAACAATTTTATTAAAATCCCATTGGGGGCTGCAATCAAACACAGGATGAGCACCAGTGGCCGGCTTCCTGCCTCATGTGGAGTTCCTCCCCATCGTCAGTTAGCAGAAGTTGTCGGGAAGCCTGAGGGGAGTTGGACCTATCACAAGCCACATTGGATATCTGTGGACAGTCCTGATGCGATGGATAAATCAGTTTTGGCATGTCTTGGTAAATCTCGTACATACCAGCACGTTCTTAGGCAAGCTGAAATTCAAAATAAATAAATCTTGAAGATTACAATTTTAAATTAATAAAATTTCCTGTCATTAAAGCATGTCTGGGTACACTTGGCACGTGTCTATGATGGAGTGTTAACCATTGGCTCAATCTATGTGGTTTTGAAAGTTTAGCGACAGCAGAATCATTCACTGCTGGGGTACAGAGGTGGGCCTCTGCACAGTTGACATGCAGACTACTCTAACTCATATTCCCTCTTTTGCAACCATAGACTAAAGATAAGGTAGACCGATCTCGCTGGCTGCGCACAACCAGACTCAGTGTCCCAACATTTAACTACTTTTCTGCCAACATGTCTTGCGAAAACGGAATGCTTTGGAATTTACGTTAGAAAACTTATTTGTAAACAAATTATTTGAGATGTATCTATTCTTCCTCTGACCAATTTGTCATGCAATTCGATTAAATTAAAATTGGTAAAAGTATTATATTCATATAAATATGCTTGTCTTTTGAAAATTAAGATATAAACAAACACTTCCATCACTGTTGTCCATGTGACTTCGACAGTTGTGTTCCTTTGGGGTAGGTCAGTGTAAGGTACACGCGCAGAAGACGAATAAGCTATCTACCTCATTATTAGTCTGTGGTTGCAACAACATGCTGAGTTCAGCTGAAGTTGGTAAGGTGGTGGTCGCCCCCAACTCCACTGGGGTGCATGGGCAATTGTGATGTATGTCCGTCTGTCTGAAGTTGCCATGCATATTTGTAGCAAGAGACACGAGGGAATGCGAGGGGTCACACCAGCTTATGCATAGAACTGAACTGATTGTGAACTCTTTCTCATAGGGGTGGCTAGTGTTGGCCAGTGTTCTTTAAGCAGGTGGACCTGTTCCAAGAAGTCTGGAGCAAACACCTTCAATTAACATGCAGGGTGACCGAAGGCAGCAATGATGTATATCTATTTTGTTTCCTTTAGGAATACTGGACCACTATACAATGAAAACAATAAATAAAACAAAAGAATATTGTTGGCCTCACTTTATTTATACGTGTATGAAGGTTGTAAGCCAGAGGGGGGAATATCACTGTGTTCTAACATTGGTCCTTGGCATACTTTGACAATTCTGCGGTCCAGGGGTGTAATGGAGCGGGAATGCACTACAACGCCATCTCAGCACTGCTTTGTTATAATTTTTTTATGATGCTGAAGCATAGTGTATTTCAAGTCAGTAATAATTATTGCTTTTTTTAAATTAACTTATAGAAACAGAACCACAATGACCAACAACATATGAAGTTTTAATGTCTTCCATATATATTCTTTATAAGTAAGGAATGACACTATGATGATAAGCTACCATCATAACATAGTTTGCAATACAATTAAAACTCATCTGCATATGTTATTGTAATTGGCAGCTTTGTAGCGTACCCCTCCAACTTCCACCCCCACCCTGTTCGCCATCTGACTGCCTACATAGAAGGTGGTCAAGCTATCTTTGTTCGTTTGTCTTTCAATTCACATGCTTAATTATTAAAATAAAATATTAAATAATACATTTTTAATTTGTATGTTAACAGTGTAAATATATTTATGAAAGGTAAAAGTGGTGCAGTATATTTACTTCATTATTTTTGGCTTGCGATCATGCAGTATGCAGCAGCCTCTCAACTTAAAACCAGTGATTTATTAATGGGAAATCTGCATCCACCTTATATTGAAATATTGTTTCAATTAACTTTGCCACTTTTTTTTATCATGAACAATTCTTCAACATGTCTATAAAGTTTATGTTGTGAATGTCGTTTCATGGGTTGTCACAAGTATTGAAATTTTAAATTTTTATGCAAGGTGAGGGAAATGGTTGAAAAGCTGTAAGTAAATACATTTAAAAACTACTCTTTAACTAAATTATATGTAAACAAACTACCAAGAAATTTCCAAAGCTTTATTCTCTGAGGGTGTGCGTCACCTTTATGTTGCAGTAGCTGTGGTAGCATTAAATGTGCAATATTTTCACCTTTTAATTTTAGTTTGTCAGCTGTTTGCATTAGCTTGCAGTGTACAACTTGTAAAATGTAACTAGGCTACTTACAAGGACAAATCATCAAGAAATAACACCAATCCCAAAAAAATTTTGGCTCAAAAATGGAAAGTTTCCACACGATGGCTGACCTTGCTTTAATGTACATTTCCTGGATCAATCATACTATTATGTAGATTGGTAATTCAAAAATCTAATCCATTGTTTAGCTGTTTGGAGTTCCTTTCATGATGGAATTAGCGATACCACTGTGTGTCAAAGTATTTCCGAGTCTTGTATCGTGTCTGAAGTTATAAACGTAATGAAATGTACCTCATTCAAGATTTTTTAGTTTTTGTTGTATTGCTTACAGGAATTATAATTTGCTGAGCTGTTGTGGCAACCATTTTGAGTACTTTTTCTGCTGTGCCTTCTACAAGCCCAAGTATGTGTTACTGTGCAAGGTGGCACATTCCCGAGAACCTGGGTTCGAATGCTGGTCCCCTGGCGACCCTGATTTTGGTTTTCCATGGTTTCCCCGATATTGCTCCAGGTGAATGCTGAATGGTTCCTTACTACAGGCCACCATAACTGATTCTTTCCCATTCCTGCTTCTCTGAGCAATTTGCTCAGTCTCTAATGACCTCGCCGTTGACGAGACTTTAAGTCCTACCTAACTACCAAGTACATGGGCCCGTATAAGGGGACGGCAGTATGCTAGAGAAAGATGTTGCAGGCATTCCATATTTCGTACATGAACTTTGCCGTAAGTGATAGTTTTACCAGTATTCATGGAAACCATATAATTTAACTGGCTAAACATCCTGCCTCAGTAGACATATACTTGGAGAACGAAATAAAACATGAAAACATCTGCTGATGTATTATTCCTAATGGAATGAAATCTCTTCCTGTGTGTGCATCGTGTTTTCCTACCTTTATGTAACTAGTAAGCGAAGAGCAAAAGTTGGGACACCAATCTAGGTAGTATGAAACCTAGTACAGAGAGTAGAATTTTAAAATTTGTATTCCTACATACAGTCTTTAGGTATAATAAAGCAAGCAATCAAAAAATTCTCAGCAAGGCAAAAAATTATTGTTCTTATTGATTGGCTATAACACCTTCTTTTAAATAAAAATAAGCTAGTTGTAAAATAATTTTTCTTATTAAAAATCAATGGAGCAGCTTACCTTGAGAGCACCACAGATTAACAGAATGCATGAGATGGCATGAGTTGTGAAAAAAGCCAGTAAACCTTTGAAGAATCTTTCAGGATCTGAAACGAGCAGAGACTGTGAGTTAAATGTTGCATGATCAGCAATGCTACATGTAGAGTGAAATTCAAATGAGAAAATAATGTGCAAAGGTTCAAAACTTGTTGGTAGAGTCCATTGCCGCTGCACGAAGGGGTGGGTTTGTTCAGTTCAGTAGTGATAACGGCAGAATACATTTAGGCGAGAGCTGCTCCGCGCGTACATATTACCTGTCAAAAAAATGTAACTTTTCTTAGTTGTAGCAATACCAGCGCTGTACCAGAGCGATGTTATAAGTTTGGTATGAATAGCACCAGCAGTCACGTGGTTTGTCTCCCTCCAGCGGCGAGTGTTCGGGAAAACCCTCCCCTGCACTGCCTCCCCTATGTTCCCTCCCTTAAAGCTGCACAAATATAATTTTCTCATTTGAACTGTACTCTACACTATTGCGACATCAAGTGTGAAATTCTAATTTAATTAAGAAACATGATAATTTAAAAATATCATAAACTGGTATTTTGGATGATTCACTAGCAAATCCATAATCAAATACATCAACTTTCACCTGTAGAAAATACATGAAACAACAAACTTAATTGAAGACTAATAAATGAAAAGCTTTAGTAATAGTTAAGACAATAAGTTAATCTTCCAAATTTTTTTCAGTCTGTTTTAAATAAACAAATGTTACTTACAGACAAAATAAACATGCACATTTACATAAATGCCAATCAAAGCGTTTCTCAAAAATAACCATACCTTCAGCCATTCATACAGAGAGATGATTCATTGCATTCAGTAAGAATCCATCGAGCAAATACATGGACTTGACTAGCTACCATACCTGATACACTAATTTAACCTTTCATATTACTGGAGACATGTCGGGAATGGAACTGTGGTTGGTATGATCGTAAACTAATTACAAAAATCACTATAGACGAGTGAAGAGCTCCCCCACAAACAGGGGCGAAGCAATGGAAGCATTGATTCCCCTTTAATTTCAGTCTGTCAAATCATAATTACTCTGAAAATTTGCAGCCACATATCTTTAGTTTTTCTTTGAGCAGGACTGGGCTGGTTCACCACCAAGCACTAAATAAATAATTTCTAATGGCTGTGCGGTAAACGGTGGTTCGTGTCTCGTGACGTTCTTTGCGTGAAGCAATTCTGTTGTCTGCTTACAACTGTTCAAGTCTAGTGCGGTGATAGTACCCNTTTACCAGTATTCATGGAAACCATATAATTTAACTGGCTAAACATCCTGCCTCAGTAGACATATACTTGGAGAACTAAATAAAACATGAAAACATCTGCTGATGTATTATTCCTAATGGAATGAAACATCTGCTGATGTATTATTCCTAATGGAATGAAATCTCTTCCTGTGTGTGCATCGTGTTTTCCTACCTTTATGTAACTAGTAAGCGAAGAGCAAAAGTTGGGACACCAATCTAGGTAGTATGAAACCTAGTACAGAGAGTAGAATTTTAAAATTTGTATTCCTACATACAGTCTTTAGGTATAATAAAGCAAGCAATCAAAAAATTCTCAGCAAGGCAAAAAATTATTGTTCTTATTGATTGGCTATAACACCTTCTTTTAAATAAA
Organism: Clitarchus hookeri; assembly: GCA_002778355.1. Classification (NCBI taxonomy): domain Eukaryota; kingdom Metazoa; phylum Arthropoda; class Insecta; order Phasmatodea; family Phasmatidae; genus Clitarchus; species Clitarchus hookeri. The sequence goes on from NQII01012227.1 coordinate 6,511, forward strand.
AATAAGCTAGTTGTAAAATAATTTTTCTTATTAAAAATCAATGGAGCAGCTTACCTTGAGAGCACCACAGATTAACAGAATGCATGAGATGGCATGAGTTGTGAAAAAAGCCAGTAAACCTTTGAAGAATCTTTCAGGATCTGAAACGAGCAGAGACTGTGAGTTAAATGTTGCATGATCAGCAATGCTACATGTAGAGTGAAATTCAAATGAGAAAATAATGTGCAAAGGTTCAAAACTTGTTGGTAGAGTCCATTGCCGCTGCACGAAGGGGTGGGTTTGTTCAGTTCAGTAGTGATAACGGCAGAATACATTTAGGCGAGAGCTGCTCCGCGCGTACATATTACCTGTCAAAAAAATGTAACTTTTCTTAGTTGTAGCAATACCAGCGCTGTACCAGAGCGATGTTATAAGTTTGGTATGAATAGCACCAGCAGTCACGTGGTTTGTCTCCCTCCAGCGGCGAGTGTTCGGGAAAACCCTCCCCTGCACTGCCTCCCCTATGTTCCCTCCCTTAAAGCTGCACAAATATAATTTTCTCATTTGAACTGTACTCTACACTATTGCGACATCAAGTGTGAAATTCTAATTTAATTAAGAAACATGATAATTTAAAAATATCATAAACTGGTATTTTGGATGATTCACTAGCAAATCCATAATCAAATACATCAACTTTCACCTGTAGAAAATACATGAAACAACAAACTTAATTGAAGACTAATAAATGAAAAGCTTTAGTAATAGTTAAGACAATAAGTTAATCTTCCAAATTTTTTTCAGTCTGTTTTAAATAAACAAATGTTACTTACAGACAAAATAAACATGCACATTTACATAAATGCCAATCAAAGCGTTTCTCAAAAATAACCATACCTTCAGCCATTCATACAGAGAGATGATTCATTGCATTCAGTAAGAATCCATCGAGCAAATACATGGACTTGACTAGCTACCATACCTGATACACTAATTTAACCTTTCATATTACTGGAGACATGTCGGGAATGGAACTGTGGTTGGTATGATCGTAAACTAATTACAAAAATCACTATAGACGAGTGAAGAGCTCCCCCACAAACAGGGGCGAAGCAATGGAAGCATTGATTCCCCTTTAATTTCAGTCTGTCAAATCATAATTACTCTGAAAATTTGCAGCCACATATCTTTAGTTTTTCTTTGAGCAGGACTGGGCTGGTTCACCACCAAGCACTAAATAATTTCTAATGGCTGTGCGGTAAACGGTGGTTCGTATCTCGTGACGTTCTTTGCGTGAAGCAATTCTGTTGTCTGCTTACAACTGTTCAAGTCTAGTGCGGTGATAGTACCCAGGGTGCTGTCTATCGCGAGGCTGGTGAATTGGGGAGCCGTGGAAGTAACGAGGCGACTTGCATACAGCACGATGTTAGCAGAGTGGCGACCTAACTTGTACGAGCAGTCTAAATCTCGACCGTCTCTTGTCTGGTTTGTACAACATTGTGCATATTGGATACTCGTACGTAAAATGTGTTAACTAAGGCATGTCTGGTAAACTGTTTATGAAATCGTATTTTGATTTTGTTCCTTTATATCTGAAACGTAGCTTCTCAGCTTTCCTTTAACTGAAAATATCTGTGATACAACTGAATGTGTGAGTGGTTTATGGGAATATGCGTGACTGAAACATGCAACTACCAGCTGTTATTCATCAAGGAGTTGAGAAAATGCCTTGTTTTATTTTAATTGCATCATATTTAAGGTGCTTGTACGTTAGTTAAATAAATCTGAGTTTGCTACCGTTCTCGTGTCTGCGTAAAAATAGTTTTTCAAATAATCACTACTCCAAAAGCACATTGCATTCTCTGGATAAAACATAAAAACAAAAGTTGAATCCTCAAACCCATGGCATAGTAAAAAACGATTGTTTTGAATTTTGTTAGGACATGTACCTTAAACTTGTTTGTATTCTATCGTGGTCGAGAGAATCGTACAGTTTTATTGTTTTGCGACTAGAAACTGTTAGTTTTTGGTAATTACATCATCCACAATGTGGAAACAGAAAAAAAATATAGCCAGGACAAAGTGGGGTGTTTTTTAATTGGTGGACCATTAAGTCAATTGTACTCTAATTTTAAATATTACACAAGTTATAAAGTATTCACATGTATTAGTTGACTTTTCTTTCAAATTGAGAATAATATTAATAATCTAATACTTTTGACTCATTGTTAACAATGAAAGTTTCCATAAACCTATAGTGCCAATGGCCTTCTACCGTAGCCAATGAGAGGAGTGGTTCGTTTGCATGATCGCCTCTACCTGCTAGTGATGGAATTAAACTGGCATGGCTATGAAAATTGACCAAAATAAGTGCGTGATACATGAAATTATATTTGCTTTGTATTTAGATTATAGTTTACTGAACAAAATTAACAGTTTGGATGATGTTCAGCTAAGTTCTCCGGAAGTGACTGATGGTAAGTGCGCAGTAGAAAACATTTTACAACACTCTTTACCATATGAAATTAAAAAAGACATAATCAGCAGTGGGAAATCAATTCCTGATCTTAACATACATACAAAAACAAAACTTTGTGCAATATTTCAATGCTAGTTTTTATGAGATAGCATGGCTTACTGGGTGCAATAAATTTAAGAAGTTATATTGTTGGTCATGTTTATTATTCTCCTTTGAAAAATGTGTTTGGATGNTACTGGGTGCAATAAATTTAAGAAGTTATATTGTTGGTCATGTTTATTATTCTCCTTTGAAAAATGTGTTTGGATGCAATCCGGGTTTTGTGATTTGAACAACTTTCATAAATCGGTTAAAAGGCATGAACTCAGTAAATCACATTTAGTGTCATGCATGTCACTGAAACAATTTGGTAAAACCAGAATTGAGTTATATTTGAGTGACCAATTCAGGTTAAACGCTCTGAAACAAAACGAAAATGTCAAAAAGAATACCTATTTTGATTTGTTTAATTGTCATTACCCGTTTCTTAGCCAAGAAGGAATTAGCATTTAAAGGACACGAAAAGACTTCCAATTTTCAAAATAAAATAAATTTTGTTAAACTTGTTTATGCTTTTAGAGAAATGAACAGTAATCTGAAAAGCCGTTTAGAAAACTCCACAGATTTTTCTGGTCTGTCAAGTGACATACAAATGAGTTGATTCAGTCTATTTGCGAAGTAGTGTTACAAAGTATCAAGATGGAAATCGAGAAAACATTGTTTGTAAGAATAATATTGGATGAAACAACAGACGTGAGCAAAAAATTGCAGCTAACCACTCTTTTGCAATACGTTAATTTAGAAGGGGCAGTTGAACGTTTTCTTTGCTTTAGTGATGTTCGTTGTGATCGGTCTGCTAGGGCCTTATCAGTGCACGTGTTTCGTGTTTTAAGTGATTTCAAATGTTTTGAAAAATTAGTAGCACAAACATATGATGGTGCTGCAGTCACTCGTTAAGAGTTAATGCAGTGAGGCCATTTTTCTACATTGTTGCCCATAGACTAAATTTGGTTTTATCAGATTCAGTCAGTCACATCAAACANCAGTGAGGCCATTTTTCTACATTGTTGCCCATAGACTAAATTTGGTTTTATCAGATTCAGTCAGTCACATCAAACAGTGCCAAAGGTTTTTCATGACACTTGTAGGGTTTGGAACTTTCTTCTCTAAGTCAACAAAGAGAACACATGCTTTAGATAAAGAAGTTAAGAAGCGATTTCCTAGTGCGTCTCCCACCTGTTGGAATTTCAACAGTAGGCTTTTTGAAACAGTTAGTGAATACAAAGCTGAAATAGAAAACATGTTGGAACAAATGATTGAAAATGCTGACAAATGGGATAATGAAACACTGCTGAGCGCTCACTGGATTTCATTTAGCTTACAAGATTTTGATTTCATTTTTCTATTCCATTTTTTTTCATTATATTTCCGATTACCAATGTACTTTTTCAAGTTTTGCAAAAGAAAATGTTTGACAATAATTTCTGTATTTTGAAAATAAATGCGTTCAAGGACTTTCTTCAAAAACAGAGATAATTTTCATTGACTGGCAAAAACCTGGTGAGCATAAAAGCGTAGCAGATCCACACCAAAACAAAAGATTGTGAATCAGCCATATTGATGGGGAAGATAGAAAGGCATCGTACAGAAGGATGTTCTTTGAAATTATTTATGTAATAATATCAAATTTAACGTCCAGATTTTCTGCAAAGGAAAAACTTAGATTTTTAGAACTGTTGGACCCTACAAGATTTGAAACATTTAAGAATGTTTTTCCTGAACAATGCNTTAGATTTTTAGAACTGTTGGACCCTACAAGATTTGAAACATTTAAGAATGTTTTTCCTGAACAATGCTTTAGTTATCTGAAAGAAAATTATGGCCGCCATTTTGATTTTGCCAAGTTGCGAAGTTAATTGACAGTTGTTAACGAATCTAATCAGTTTTCAGTTAAGAGTTTCTCATAACTCCATCATTTTCTGAAGTCAGCTGATCTCGGCAAGGTTTTTCCCCAAGTGTATAAACTATCTAGTCTTATTTTCACCATTCCAGTTAAGAGTGCATCAGCAGAACGATCCTTCACCTTGAAACACATTAAAACTTATTTGCGAAACTCACAAGGTGAAGGATGACTGTGTTCTCTATCCATACTCAGTGTCGAAAAACAACTTAAGCTGCGGAGGACAGGATGGATTTCATGATGACGTAATTGAAGTATTTGATCAAAAAAACCGACTAATAGATCTGAAGTATAAATAAGTAAGTACTCTGCAAATGACATGTTCATCAATGAACTCGTTCAGTAAGTATTTTTATTTTTTAATATTTTGAGTTTTTGGTTTGTGTCTTGATATAAGTGTTTCTCAGTTGACTGCGAAACAGAATGTTCAAAAACATGTTTTATATACCGCTTTGCCTCAGTAGTGCAGGATCTCAAAGCAAATACACGGTGATATACAGGTATTAAAATTATTTGGACATGCAAATATATATAAAAATATCAGAAATAACATCATCTAACGCAACAGAATTATTGAGAGACAGCTTCTCATCCATCTTTGTTCAGTCCTGGAAGGCAGTGTCTTTGAAATATATTATGTACCACAATGCGTGCACATCGCCATGACTGCTGCCCTGCTACTGGGCACTTAAGTATTTGTTTTTATGTGACTGCTGTTGTTGCCAACCTATGCAAATAGCACACTACATAAACTAATTATAGATGAATGCACTACACAAATGTTCCTCCCCATTAAAAATGTGACGAAATCGTCCAGCTTTCTTGAGGCCATGCACTGTCCTGTCGAAGCACTGCCCGAATACCTCCTTGAGCTTTACTAGCACAAAACCCTCGGAAGGGAGAAGATTCTCGGGGAAGTAGTTGACCCACTTGCCTCTTCTGACCTTTCCGGAGCTACACACGGAAGCCCTGAAGCTTCGACTGCACCTGTAGCTGTGGAATCCTCCCTNGGGAAGTAGTTGACCCACTTGCCTCTTCTGACCTTTCCGGAGCTACACACGGAAGCCCTGAAGCTTCGACTGCACCTGTAGCTGTGGAATCCTCCCTGGTGTTCTGGTGGGTTGCAGTTGATGTCTCAGCATTGTGGATCTCCACTGCTGTGAGTGATCCTGGGCCCGAACTGCTGTAACACAGTGGTTGATGTCTGCACCCCGTTGGAAACTGCTTCTTTGGCCTTCGTTTGTGACACTGGTTGACATTTTCTCCATCATNGGTTGATGTCTGCACCCCGTTGGAAACTGCTTCTTTGGCCTTCGTTTGTGACACTGGTTGACATTTTCTCCATCATATCTGATCTACATGCCTTCTATAGGAATTGCCCTGCTCATATGTGACACGTTAAATCAACCGTCCTTCCTCCCCACTGATCCAGCCCGGTATCCATTTGAAGCTACTCACGCAGTTGCGCAGCCATACGGCCTCTCCCACACTGAAGTGTCGAGCCCTTGCAACAACTGCGCCTGCTACCTGTGTATCCTGGAAGGTGCCTCTATCTGTATCTGGATGCAGTTTGCCCATAACCATCTGTAGTAGTCGCCCCGTTAATAACTCTGCAGGAGTCTTCCAGGTATTATTTTTCCTCTGTCGTGGGGTTGTCCGCAAAGCTAATAACATTCGTGCCAACCATGCCCGCCAGTCACCTTCAATAACATTTCGTATCTCCTGCTTCACTATTTGCATAGTCCTTTCGGTCATCCCATTACTAGAAGGATGTTATGGGGGAGAAATTTAGTACCCTTATTCTTCACAAACCCTGCCACTTCTGGAGATAGGAATGCAGTCCCATTGTCTGCTACAATGATGTCCGACAGCCCATGGCAACTGAAAATATCGCGCAGCTTCTGAATAACTGATATGACCGACAGACTTCCGACCCGCCTGACTTCAGGCCATTTGGAAAAGGCGTTAATGACTATTAGAAAGGTTGAACCTTGAAATGGGCCGTCAAAATCAATGTGCAACTGCGACCACAGTTTATCTGGTTTTGGCCAGGCAACCATTTTCACTTTAGGTGTGTTATTTTGGCACTGATGGGAAATGTTGCAATCTTTTACCACCTGCTCGATGACCGCATCCAGTTTTTGGCCACCAGAAATAGCTTCGGATCACTGCTTTCATATACATTGCCCCATTATTTTGAGCATGCAGTAGATTTATCAACGCAGCTGAGATGGAATCACAACCCTGTTTCCTCACAACAAACACTCTTTATGTATAGACAGTTCCTGACTGCGCACAAAATATGGCTGCATCTCCACAGTCACTTTCACTGGCCAGCCACTTACAGTGTATTCTAAAACCTTAGACAGTAATGTGTCCTTACCTGTTTCTGCTGCTATTTTACCTGGATCTACGAACACCTTTCCAACATGAGAATGTCACTTGGTGCTGGTACCTCAAACTCTAGTGCCTGGAGCGGAAGTCTGCTGAGAGCATCTGCATGGTGTATCGGGTGTCCTGGCCTGTAATCCAACTCAAAATCATACACCCCCAATATGAGACGCCATCGCAACAACCGAGGGGATATTGTGTCTGGAAAAGACTGCTTGGGATGCAGCCGCAAGAGAGGTTTATGATCCGTAATTATCTTGAACTTCCTACCAATCACATATTGTTTGAACTTGCTTACTCCAGAGCCAAATGCTATTGGGGTTTCCCTCCCATTACTGAAGTCATGGGCCAGTACCGCCCCTATCTCATACTCTGAGGCATCGCACGTCAAAATTACGGGCTTATTGAGGTCATAATTCATCAGTGCCTGCTCTGGCTGCAGAGCTGCTTGGCTTCTTTAAATGCCTTACTGTGTGTTTCTGTCCAAAACCATGGAGCATGTGCATCTAACAATCGGTACAGTGGCTCCAACACTTCTGCCTTGTTGTAGAGGAACCTCTCATAGAAGTTCAAAAGTCCGAGAAATGCATGGAATTCCTTTTCGCTCTTCGGTTCCGGTACATCATGCACAGCATTCACCTTACTAGACAAGGGATGGATACCTATATTGTCAATTCTGTGTCCCGGGAACACCACAGAATCCACTCCAAATACACATTTGGCTATCTTCAGTCGCAGTCCTGCACATTGCAGCCTTTCTAGAGGTTGACACACTCACACCAGTGCTCTTTATCCTCTTACTCCCGATATCAGTATATCTTCAAGTAATACTACCGTTCCTGGTATGCCAGCAAGCAGAGTATCCATTAACTTTTGGAATATTGCTGGACCAATGCTAACCCCGAATGGCAACCTCTTGACCTTGAAAAGCCCTTTCATAGTATTAACTAAGCAGTTCGGCTGTTGCCTCATCTACTGCTACCTGCAAATACGATTCCTCCAAATCAAACTTGGTGAATAGTTGTCCTCCCTCCAGTACTGCTAATGCCTGAACTGTGGGCAGTGGATACACACATGTGGCACACACACACTGTTTACTGTTCCCTTAGTATTCCCACACAGCCGAATTGTGCCATCTATTTTTAATATGGGTATTACAGGTGTTGCCCATTCTTAAAAATTTACGTGTTCATAAACCTTCCGCTGTACCAATCTCTCTATGTCCTGAATTACCTTGTCTCTCCATGCAGAGAGTACTGGCCTGCCCTTTTTAATCACAGGGATGCAGTCTTGTGGGACTTGAATGGGGACCTGTGGACCCACATATTTTCCCAGTTCACCCACTTTGAACACTGCTGGGAACTCGCTAACAATCCAGTCTACCAGGTCTTCCCAAACTTGGTTTAACCCAATCAATTTAATTCCAAGTGGCTCGAACAGTCACGTCCCAACAAGTTTGGCCCTCGTCCTTGCATCACATCTAACTTCAGCATAACTGCCTTAAGCCCCTTCAGTTGGACTGCATCTTCCTTGACCCCCAACAGTTCTAAATGTTCACTGGACTATGTACGCACTACCATGTTCCCCTTTTTCAAAGATGGCTCACTGGGCCACAGAAACTTGTATGTGTGCCAGGTGATAGTAGAATAGCCCGCCCCAGTGTCAACTTCCATGCTCAATGGTCAGCACTTCGTGCACCATGACTCATATGTGCTTGCTCCTGCATACTATACAAAGTACAGTATATTCTGAACCTGCACCGCCTGCATTGTCCACCTCAAAATGGTGCACTTCCTGTGTGGCATCAGTTCGCTTCAAGTCCCTCGCACTTGAACCTGCCTGCTGTTTTTTTTTAGTTATGCATAATCACTCAAGGTGTCCTTTATTTTTGAAAAAATGGCACACTGTATTTTCATGCCTGCATTTGTCGATTACGTGGTTACCATTGCACTGCCAACATAGCCCTTCCCTTAATTCCTTCCTTTGCCTATCAACGGATACACTGTTCAAATTTACCGATCCTCCTCTGTTCACATTTCTCACGACAGCAGTGATAATTTTGTGCACATTTTCCTCCACCAATGTACTGTCTCCCAAGTCCGTCATGTTCCTTCCTGTCGCCTCCGTTGCCATTGCGATGTCCATGGCCTCTTGTAAAGTCAATTTATCCTTAACGAGGAGAGCCTGTTTTACGACCCAGCTCTATCCCGAACTCCACAAACCAGACGGTCTCGTAACATGCAATCCAAATTTGGAAAATTGCAGTGCTTGCTTAGCCATCGCATCTCTGCAATATGCACAGCAATTGTTTCCTCTTCTTTTCGATTACGCTTCAGGTACTTAAAAAAAAGTTTCAACGATTTCACTGGGCTTCGGGTGGAAGTGATTCATTAACCTTATGAACACTTCCACCAGAGGTACCGCATCGGTAGATTTCGGTGACAATAATGAAGTCACCAGGCAGGACAACTCTGGTCCACATAGAGTATAAAACACCGCCCGTTTAGCTTCGTCATCCTTTATGTTGTTCGCGATGTAATAGAACTGTAGACGTTCGCGATACGAGTTCCGCAACGTCTTCTCTGGGGCAAACTCGCCTATAGCTCCTTTTTTTTTGTGGTAATGTGGCCAACAGCGCTCACGGCCAAAACCGAAAAATATGAGCAAAGACAAATACTCTGTAAGAACCACCGGAAAAAACAAATAAGGAACAAAATCAGACGGGATCACAAACACCATTATTTTCTGTAGAGGCCCATCAACCATGGAGGGAAAGAAAGGCCATGGAACAAGTGATAGCAAGGTAGGAGAGGGCCAGTCACCTAGGACAACTAACAGGACACCAAACTCTCAAAATCAGATAATAATATCGTGCTCAAGTAAAAACCGAGCGAGAACGTTANTCATCATGCTCAATTAAAAACCGAGCGAGAACGTCACAAACTACCCGAGGGCCATGAAGCCGTTGAAGGGCGGCATACAACGAATTTCGATCGCCGCCAGTGGAACACTGAGACATGAGATGGGTCAAATCTACTCTAGGGGCACCGCAGGTACGAGGGGGAGGGGGGGATTAGGAACTTTATGAAGTTCATACAAATGAGGCTGGGATGCCATTATGACCTATAAGGATACGAAAAAAATTGATTGCTGAACGACGGGAACTACATTGAGGATATCCTTGCCGAGAATATGTATGACATAAACGTGGATATAAAGTATTACAGACACAAGTATAATTTTCCCACATCTGCTTCCAATGCTGGAAAATTTCCCCGTTTAATATGGGATGTAAAACAGAAAAGGAAAATAGGGGCTTCGAGACATTCTCTAAAACATTCAATTTCGCAAGTTTATCCACCATCTCATTGCTCTGAATCCCTACATGCCCAGGTACCCACTACCCACATGAAGAGGACAATAACGTGTAGTTTAACCAAAAGAACACACTGTTCCCGTATAAACCATATAATCTATAGCTCCAATTGGTGCTATTTTTTATGGACCATAGACCACACACAATATTTTAAACCTCGTTACCAACTATTATGTACCACAATGCGCGCACGTCGCCATGATTGCTGCCTGGCTACTGGGCACTTAAGTGTTTTTTTTACTGCTGTTGTTGCCAACCCTACACAACTAACACACTACATAACCTAATTCTAGATTAACACACTATACAACAAAGGTACAGAGTTCCAGCTATGCTCCAGCTATGCCAAAGAGTTTAATATTGACTGTGCTAACACTGAAACGAAAGTATGGGGTGAAAGAGAGAGGAGAAGGCATTAAATTTAATCAAAAACATTGGGTGGTATGGCATCACGGGAAAGGCAAAAGCATTAGAAGCTCTGCTGAAATGCTCCTAATGAAGAGAAGTACCTTGGCCATTATCATCCATAGAAAATAAGAATGAAGATAAGATATAGCTGGAACAACACACTGGCCGTCTCAAAGTCCTTACAGACAGAGAAGAATCAATGACTAGTATAAGTACTCCTAAGCCAATAGTAAGAAAGTCCATCCGAAACAATTAGGAGGGCAAAAAAATTGGTTTCCTCAAGAAAGGAGCCCTATATTTGCAAGAGAAACAGACGTTAATGTTTGAAGTTTTTCAGGAGCATTAACATAAAGAACAACTTTGGTGGGAAAGCGTTCTTCTTGCAGATGAGAACAAATTGAATGTGCGTGATTCAGATTGTAGGCAAATAGTGTGGAGAAAACCAAACCAAGAACTGGCAACTACAGCTTTGAGGGTGATAATAAAATATGGTAGTATACATACAATTATATGGAACTGTGAGCTGGTGTTCATTGAGGAAACCTTGGAAGAGGAAGGCTACTTACATCTTCTTTGCCAACATTTACAAAAAAAAAGTAGAAAAACTTGGTATTGCACGGAAGTTAATGTTCTTCCAGGACGACGAATCCAAATATAACTTACCGCCCATATTGTCCATATGTATACGCTACGATTGCCCTAACTAAAGTGCTGTATCCTCCACCACAAAGTCCAGACATGAACACAATCAAACATTTATGGGCTGAACTTAACGCCACAGTTCGAAGAAGACCTGAAAACGAAACTTATCATAAAATGAAACCAAATCTTTTCAGAAAAAAAAGCCACAGCCTTTGAAGGAGGTTATTAAATGTAATGATGGTCCGACCAGTTATTATCTTTGAAGTTTTATAGTGTACTTTATTTTCATCGGTATGTGTCAGGATAATTTTGTTGGTAAACAATTATTATTTATTTCAAAAGAAAAATATTTATTTGATATTGGTATCAATACCAATTACACACACTAAAAAGAAAGTTTCACATTTTGTATGTAAAATATTAAAGTACTTTTATTCTTGACTGTAGTTGTACAACATTGAAGGGGCATAAATATGCAGTTAATCAACATATGTGTTATTTTGTAGTTGCTACACAAGCTTAAGGTAGGTACTGACAACTTCTTAAGACAGCAATGTGTACACAAACAGTTTTAAAAAAAATATGTATTTCAGTCATCTGTCAAATGATACTTCAATTTAAGTATTATTTAAGGAAAATTTCGAATAATGTGTTTTATGAAAATGAAATGATTTCTTGAAATAGCTTTGCCCTTTACTTGGACACACACAACCTATAATATTGTAATTTGTTATTTATGCTAAATTGAAAATCATCGTGATTTATTGTTTGCAAAAAACGGCCTTAGATACAAAAAAATTTAAAAAGGAAATTCTTTATATATATCTCTTGTTTGTAAATGACACACGTACCAAAACCTACTGGCATTAACAGGTTCACTTGGAATATATTATTACTAATATTTATAAATTTGTCCTCCTGTTCATCTTACATCAGCACATTTCTCCATGTTTTACTGTCTAGTATAATCATACAACAATCACCAGTTTGGCACAACAGTATTGTAGATTGCCGTGACACTTACTGTCTCTCAAATATTCAACAAGGCCTTCCATAGGATTGCGATTCGAGGCAAGGAGCCAATCCTCCGTAGACTCTGACACCTCTTTGCTTTTTCTCATGGCGATCCCACAAGCTGTCACGACGATGATGTCTTCCAACTAGAAATGTGACAAGAATTATTATGTTTTATAGTTAGTCTACCTCCCACGTGTTAACCAGCATCACACCACCTTTCTTATAGAATGTAATGATGTACAGCGTAATGTAAGGTAAACTGCAGAATTATCTTGATGCAAGGGAAAAAAATATTAATTGTTAATAATAGTGTTTAATATCAGGACACGTGGTTGGCACATTTGGCTAGTCATTGGCCTTTCATTTCTGAAATCCCCGGTTCAATACGAGGCCCCACAGGACAGGAAATTATTCGGATTAGGGGGCTCTCACTTGGGGGGAGTGGTGGACACTGCAGTAGTGTGAGGGCTTTTTTGGGGCTCTCTCACTTCCTTCCTCGTCTTCATTCCGCTGCTTCTCCACCCCAATTCGTCTCACCTGGGGCCGCGGTGGTGTAGTGGTCAGACTACTCACCTCCCACCTAGACGAACCGGGTTCAATTCCCGGATTTTCGCATGTGATAATCGTGCCGTATGATGCTGCTGGTCGGTGGGGTTTCTCGGGGATCTCCCGTTTCCCCCGCTACTTCATTCCGGCACCGCTCCATACTCACCTCACTTCAGCCTCACCGGCTCTCAAGGCCTCGATGTTAAGAGCCGCCCAGATCTCTCCACTCCACTCGTCTCACCTCATCCATTCTTTGAGCTGGCCAGAGCAACAGGTCTGTCCCTTAGGTAGGACAGCCGGCTCCGAATAACACCAGCTTCTTATCGTACATAGGCACATACATGATCATGATTCAGGTGGGAACCACGTGTGGATTTTAATTTTCATATGTAAAACCAGCTGAGATAACTAAAAAATTGTAATCAGTTGCAAGAAAGCTATTAATATTTAACTTAATTTTTAATTTCGCTGTGAACAAGAGAAACATTTCTGTAGATTCCTGAATCCTGCTCAGTATATTTGAATGAAATAAATCAAATTCCGGGTGATTAAAACACACCAAAGACATTTCCCTACCCCTAGTCTATTTACAGTATCTGAGCAACTGGAGGGTATTGGATTTCTCTTAAATGTTGCCTAACTGCGTTAGGTAACGAGACATTATTGAGGTTCATACAAGATGGATTGAATGAGGCTTCAGCTAAGTAGAGCTGACTGCCCTGCAAACGTGGGGGATAAACTTTTCATTTCAGCCCAGCCAACAGAATTAATGAGGTTTGGTACAGTGGCGTAGCATCAAAAGATGCCCGGTCTGTCTTTTCTTGGCATAAAATATAACTATTTTATAAATATAAATTTTTTAGGCTAAAGTCTTGTGTTAACTTTGACTTTGAGATGACTTTTAGAGACTTTTAGAGATTTGGTTTAAACATTAAGCATGCTATATGAGTGAAACCTAAAATAACGTGCCCGTCATTTGTAAAGAAATAAGTCGTATATGATATATACAGTAATAATATGTCATCCAATCTCGTTTCTCAGCCGGCGTAAGCCCATCATGAGCCACACACGCTCGAGACGCAGGGTCTTGCGATGCGTGTAATGCATGTGTTGCGTGTGGTCGGTGCGTCGACACGTGTGTAAAGTGCACTGCATATTGGCCTATGGCCGAAGACAACAGTGGAAAAAGGGTTTTGTTAGCAAGTAAGGTTTCTACGTATTTATTTTGCCGCGCACTCCTGCGCATGTTTTTATAAATAAGTGTAGAATGTATTCAATACATTTCGATCACGCTTCATTCTCTGCACGGGGCCACCACTTCCGGCGTTGGCTTCCGACGGCAATTAGGCAGTCACTCCTTGGAGCTCAAGCCGAACGGATGTGTGCCGCGTGGCCTGCGGGGGCCTCAACTTTGTATTCATTATTTTACTCATTCTGAAAACCTTTTATTTTACCCCCGTAGCCGGCCTGGCTCTTCTGTTGATTCGAAGGGTCCTTAAATATTCATGCCGACTTTGGGCATTTGTTCTTGTACGTAATGCTGTGTATCTACTTCGGAGTGGTTCAGGTGAGGCCTCCTGCAATTGTTTTGGCGCTGCAGCGCCTTTTGTACTGTTTTATAAATTGATTTTGAATTCGTGTGGCACCCCGTGCATTTTGTTGTGATTTTAATGTGTATTAAACGCCGGATGACTCTGGATGTAACACACACGTGGTCGTCCTTAATTGCTACGCTTAAGTGACCCAACCTCCCTGTACTTGCGTTTGGCGTACTCCGTGGTCTACAACAAGAGAGTGTATTGGCGTTGCCACGTGGCGACGTAACGACCCTGACCAGAGTCCCTGCTCACTGCGTTGCCTGCGCGAAGTCACGGCTCGCGCCCTGGGACTGCACCTGCAGCTCTACTTCCATCTACCGCCTTACCAATTGACGCCGATAACAAATACTGCGGATACAGTACATTCAAATATTCGATACCAACAATACAAATACAGAGGGTTTAAGTTATTTTTAAAGATAGATTTTACCAGTACAAATTATGGTATGCAGCGTAAGGTAATTCAACAATGATAACCACAGAAATTTATCCAAAATAAAGAAAATTTTAAAGACAGCCCATTATTTAATTTTATTAAATTGCATTATTACTCTTCAGGAAAGGAAATAAGTTTCCCCGGTAGGGAAAACGTTTCCTTGCAATAGCCAGGAAAAAAATTTATGAGAAGGTGAATTCCCTGCCTCCCCATCCCCCAGTTGAATTGCACACTGCTCTACGGTGTTAATATGCAAGGGATGCCAGCATACCGGGAGATAGCAACTAATGTATCATCTTTATTTGTATCTCAAAGTAGTACCTTTGTGACTACCTATACCATAATAAGTTACAATGTGTTCCTAATAGCAAAGTTTCGGAAACAGTGCTTGCAATAATATTACATACGAGCAACCCAATGCCTCCACACTGTTATAGCCGTGAACACTAATATATATATAAATGCTGCGAGCAAAACGTTTTTACCTTAAATTAAATTTTTTTTCCCCTTTTTTTTTTTCTTTTCGTAAACGAAAATCTTGCAGTCCTGTTTTAACAGCTTGGAAAAGGTCCTGCACCGTTGGTCGTTTCCAAGTTAAAATCTTGCACTATGCCACTGGTTAGATGAGATCTTGGTTGTGAAATGGTGGAATGATAATATCCGAGTGTGTTCCACACCAATGCGGCATGAAAGGGAATGTATCGAAAAGGTAAAGGGCAACATATGACGTGACCGCCTCCATGGTGTTAGCGTGTAGCATTGTAGCAACGGCGAATCTGGGTTAAATTCCTGTCACCGACTAACCTTTGTAATTTTTCAAGTGGTTGGTGTGTTTGGCTTACAGAATGTAAGGTGTAACTTCAGCAGTGTCACACTGCTAAATGTCCCTGATCACCCTGCACTCCTTCAGATTGTCAACTCGTAATCATCAGCAAAAGTGGCACGGGAACATTTAGAGCCAAAGAAACTACATACCACATTTCAAAATGCTGGAAATTTACAGCGGAAAGAAAAGCATATTTTCTGTAAATTTTTTGATTCTAATGATCAAAATTCCATTATTTATAATTTATTCATTCATCTGTTGAAAGATACAAAAATTATCTGCTACAGTAGGCCACTAAATTTTGCTATAATTAAGATTTCAACAGTTGTACAATCTATTGGGAAACTAAAGGGCGCGGAAATAATACAGGATGAGTAAATAAGAATAACCCAATTTTGAAGGTCTGTAATATCAAAACCAAACAACCTATAACCTTGACTGACCAATCAAATGAACCGTGGAACCGTGAAGTTTTTTTAACATACATTAATAAATGTTTAATGTGACCACTATGAGCGGCCCGAACGACATATAGGCGATAATCAAACTCGTTCCACGCTCTTGTCAGCATGTCCGGTGTTACGGTTTGGATGGCGTTCGTAACTCTCGGTTTAAGGTGGTGAGGCCGACACGTCAATGTGAAGGGCACGGTCTGATGTTTCATTTATATGCCGAGAGATGACACTGGGGGCGTCTGTCGTCGCACTATGAGCGCGTGTTGTGTGTTAGTCCGCATCACGATGGCGACGGAACAACATAAGGCGTTCTGTGCTATTCAATTTGCTAAATGTGAATCGGTTACGACTGTTCAACGTGAATACTGTCGCAAATACGGACGTCATCCTCCCGATAGGTGGAGTATCATACGTTGGTTTCGTCAGTTCCTTGACACAGGGTGCCTTTGCAAAGGCAAACGTTCCGGGCGGCCGCGTGTGTCCGAGCGTTCGTTCGCTGTCCGAGAAAATCGANCCTCCCGATAGGTGGAGTATCATACGTTGGTTTCGTCAGTTCCTTGACACAGGGTGCCTTTGCAAAGGCAAACGTTCCGGGCGGCCGCGTGTGTCCGAGCGTTCGTTCGCTGTCCGAGAAAATCGACTCAACAAGCTAGCCGGGAAATTCAAATCCCTCAATCGACAGTATGGACAGTGTTGCGAAAGCGATTGCTGTACAAACCATACAGATTACATAGTTTGTACAGGCTCTTGCCGAAAGGGATAAAAAAACTGAGACGTGATTTCTGCGCGTTCGTTCTTGCCCAGGACGAGATAGACGATGCCTTCATGTTTAAGCTGGTTTTTAGCGATGCAGCGACGTTCCATACAAAATGTAAGGTGAACCGGCACAAAGTGCGGGTATGGGTTCATAAGTCTCCGCATGAAACCACCAAACACGAGCGCGCTTCCCCCAAAGTGAACGTGTGTTGCGCTGTATCCAAAGACACGGTTTTCGGCCCTTTCTTTTTTCACGAGCCCACTGTTACTGGAATCCCTTATTTGGACATGCTTACAGAGTGGTTGTTTCCTCAGTTAGAAGAGGCGGCGGGGGACTTCATTTTCCAGCAGGATGGTGCGCCACCCCATTGGCACCTACCTGTTCGCAGATACCTGAACGAGACGTTGCCGCTGGTGACCAGGCTCTTCATCACTGGCCCCCAAGAAGCCCGGATCTCACATTGTGCGAATTTTTTCTATGGAGGTACATAAAGTATAAAGTGTTTCGTCCACCATTTCCGGCTAACATTGACGACCTCAAAACGAGAATTACGGACGCCATCGAAACCGTAACACCGGACATACTGACAAGAGTGTGGAACGAGTTTGATTATCGCGTAGATGTCGTTCGGGCCGCTCGTGGTGGTCACATTGAACATTTATGAATGTATGGTAAACAATCTTCACAGGTCCACGGTTCATTTGATTGGTCAACCACAATGTTGTAGGTTGTTTGGTTTTGATATTGTAGACCTTCAAAGTTGGGGTAATCTTTTATACTCATCCTGTATAACGTGTGTACATGCATGCGTGCGTGCGTGCGTGTAGGGGGCGGGAGTACAAATACAATACCGTACCCAACCCACAACATTTAAAGGGGTGCAATGTACCCTTCAACTCACCTGTTCCTTCACCCTCTGATCTGCAACAAGT
>NQII01012228.1:468-24423 GCA_002778355.1 Clitarchus hookeri
AATAGTGATTCACCCATCGTGGAGTTAGGTTCTGTTAGGTTAGGTGGGTACATGTTAGGAAATTCGTCGTACGTTAATGCCCCTAGTATATTCGTGTTCTACGTTATTAGTAGAGTCGAAATATACCACTTTCTGGAGTTTTTTTTTATTATTTTCAGAAAAGCCCCTAAACTAGAAAATTACCTCAGCTCCAGACAAATCAGTAGATTTTAGTTATTTATGCCCCACAATATTTAATGTCTTGTTATTTCCATTGAGTGAATAATAAAAAATAACAGCTTTGATTTTGATTTTAAATTAAATTAATTGGTATAAACTTAAGTAAACTGATTCACAAAGATTTCAGCTATACATCATGATTCAGGGATATTATCGTTATCACCACAAAGGATTATATCTTGCTTGTATCCAGCTTTCTTAGTTCTAACAGATTAACAAAATTTTGTAAGGTTATATTTACATTGTTCTTTAATATTTTGTAACTATTTAACCTTGTTACTTTAGAGTGGAGCTTGAACTTGTAACGTTGGCCGCGCCAGTTACAAAGCCGACTATAAGTTGCTGACTTGCACTCGACTTGCTCAGAGGTAGTACACGAGACTCTGTAAAATGGACGCCAATTACATATGAAATAAAGTCAACTTCCAGAGTATTTGTTCTATACTTTTATTTATTATTGAAGTGACACAATTCACATACGAAGTTCATATATGCAGAGTACGAACCATTCACAGGTAAAGAGACTATTGCAGAACAGAGCTACAGTCGTTTACTTAATTATTACGTTTCTTACAAACTGGCCCGAAGAATTAATCAATGCAGGGACCTCCCACACCGGCGTAGAACTAATCTCGTAAGTTCTAATGTGCCGATGTGGGGGTTAAAGTCACGCCCGACGCGGCCTAGACGACTGACTTGAGTGGAGACTGACTTCCAACTGACCTCCAGTGCTTGAAGGGTGACAGACACATGTGTACTTGTGCTGCCTATCACCCCCCTCTCCAGAGATAAGGGCCTGGCCATGCACGCTCTCCACACGTTATCGAAACTGTGTTGTACAAAACTTGTCGACGCAGCCTGAAAGTTTCTAAATAATGCTGACGCTTAACAAAAACTGAAAACTACGATGTTCAAAACGAAACTGCAAACGTCCGCCCGATAAACGAACTATCACAGTAAATGAACCACCACTGCTGTTAAAAATATTATGAAGCTAAGGAAAAACGAACGAAAATTAAACACATGTCCCGAAAATTAAGAATACTGTGTCATTAAAAACTGCTTCAAATAATTGAAAATAAATTACNAAAATTAAACACATGTCCCGAAAATTAAGAATACTGTGTCATTAAAAACTGCTTCAAATAATTGAAAATAAATTACCATATTACGATGTACCAGTATTTATTGTTTTAAACATTCTATGGTAATGGTGTTCCTTTCTTATGCATTAATTTTATTAACTGTTTAGAGAACTATGGTGTGCATTTTTAAGGTTTTTTTTTAATATAATTTGGTATGGTTTTAGAAATGAAGCAATATATGGTTTGAGTTAAGTAATGAACTTTAGCACCAATATCTTCAACATTATACAAATTATTTGTTATATTCAATGGTATTCCCAATTTTACAAACTCTGATTTTACAAAAAGCACTGACTTTATAAAGTTATTCTCGGGAACCATCACAAAATTTAAAAAATATATGAAAAATAGAAAACCATTAACTGGTATATCTGTATATATCTGTGTGTGTGCGTGTGTGTCTGTGTGTGTATGTGTGCGCGTGTGCGTGTGTATATATATATATATAATGTTGACAATTACAGGTGGCGTGAAGTAGGGGTACCATGTGCAGCCGACTTTGCCTCTTGCACAGTAAGCATCACGCGATACATTAATATCACAAAGAGGTGCTATATCTACCCACGCTACAAGCTATACAATACAGACAAGACAACTGCGAAGTCATAATTACATTGACGCCCCTACCTGATGGGTGATTCCAGTGTTAGCCTGNCTCTTCCCACAGCCAAGCGCTGACTGGGAAGCAGGCGTCATCAACTTGACAGGGTTTCTATTGGGAGTGGAGCTGGCAGGTTTTGGAACCTCTATGACGGGGCGCTGGTGAGTGTAGGGGCTGGAGAGAAGTATGCTAGTTTCACTTATAATTTCACTTACAGTTTCAGATTTATGCGATGGATCTACAAAACTCATAATAGCCCGGTAAGTTGATGATGGACTTGTGGCTGCTACGGTTTTAAATGAACTGGATGAGTTCATGGCAACTTTACTAAGCAAGTAGGTCACAGAAAAACCTGCATCGTACTTCGTACGACTCGAAATCATCTAACAAGAAGATGGATCTATTAAGATCAGCCAGAAGGGATATGTCGCAAGACCTTCAATCAATTCAGGATGATTGAATGTAAACCAGTTGCCACACCAATAGTCTGTGAGAATTTGCAATCAGGGAAAGTAAACGAAGACAACATGGTGAGCATTGATAAAAGTAAATTTCCATAGAGGTAAGTAGTGGGTGCTTTGATGTACCTTATGACAGGAACAAGGCCTGACATTGCCTGTGCAGTTGGGGTAGCACCCCATACATTGGTAAGTCCAAAATACGGTGACATAGTTTTGGTTAAAAGAATATTGAGATATATCAGAGGTACTATGGCATAATGTACAAGAGGAACTAAAAAAGAGGGATCGTTGAGAATTACAGTGATGCAGACCTAGGTGGTGATCAGCTGACTGGAAGATCTACAACAGGAGTTGTTTCTGCCTACGCAGTACGCAGGTGGAGCTATCTCCTGGTTGAGTCCAAGGCAGACATCAGTAGCGCTCCCTACGACTGAAGGACAGCTGGTGGCAGCTAGTGAAGCCGCAAGATAGCTGGCTTGGCTTACGCGTCCCTTATCAGGAATAATGGAACTGACATGACTTCCATAGCTGCAGGTAGACAATGAGGCAGCTATCAGACTTGCGCAGCGCCCAAAATACCAGTGCCAAACCAAACACATAAGGACTCTGCATTTCTTTGTGAGAGAACTAGTTACCGAAGGTGAGAATGGCATCAGAAGCGTAGCAACTGAGCATCAAGTGGCAGATGTGATGACTAAACTGATTCACAAGCCAAGCTTTTAAGTTTGCGTACCAGACTACTTGGTTTTTAACAATTATTAAATGAGGGAAAGTGTTGGTGCTATGATGTGATCACAGTTTTCATTGACATAATTGTTCTTCTTTATTTTAAATCTCCTTGGCAGTTTTATTCAGTGTTTAAAAGATTAAAAGAAAGAGAACACATGTTTACTCTATGCTGTTAAAAAACAAGAAAAGTGAAGAGAATTAAAAAAGTTATGTCCAACAGATTAAAATATATTTTTTATTATTTTACGACTTAATACAACAGAAAAACTTGTTTATTGGTGTCAATGAGAGATTGTATCTTAAGTTTAATGGCAATGGTGTAGTGTGACGTTTTTACTGTTTTCATCTTGTTACTGTATATTTGGCTGTCTGCAATTTTTAAACTTGTGCTGTCCGTTGTGTTTTGTGCTGTTGGTTGTCTGACTGGGTCATTATATTTTTTGATACTCTTATAAATATGTTTTTTTTTTGTATGTAAATACTGTTGTTGTTATCTAGTTGCATTTATGCTGTCTTTCTTTGTTTTACTTTTTGTTTCATTCATTGTCATAAGGATCATTATAATATTTTGATACTTTCGTATGTCTAATTATTTTGACTTGCTACAGTAAGGGTTTCGCTTGTGGTTTTGCTGTTTTTGTATTGTGATAGCTGTGTTGTCCTCGTTTCTGTGTCACTTGTCTTACTGGATAGTTCTCTCTAGTTCCATATAAGTACTTATTTATATCAACACATTTGTATTGCATTTGTTTATTATCCATATATTATTTTCTTCATTTTTTTGGTAGCCATTGTACGCAATGGAGGCCGTATCAAAATTTGAATTAAATGAGAGACTGTACTCCTGGGTTATTTTATTCTCAAAGACATTTAGACTTTTGAATACTAAAACAAATGTCATGATTTTAATAAAACTGAAATCTTTTTCTGAGAAGCAACTGAAAATGTATTTTGCACTTGCTGAAAATCATGCGGTGCTTTCTTTTAAACTTCTTTTTTGGTGTCAATAGGTGAAAAAATACATAACTTTCTGGGATTTTATTTTTTTTTTTTATTTATAAATATTAAAATAACTTTATTTTAAATTGTTTCTTAATGGAAAATCATATGTTTTATCACATAGACTTCAAAATTGATATTTTCACAGAGCTCTGTTTTAACTTCTTTTGGTGTCCACAAGTGGTTATTTGTTAACTTATGGGTACAGAAGAAACCCCAACATGCCATCGATGGTGTAAAAAAAACCTCAAAGCGGTATATACAAATGAAGATAGTGGTGTTTAAGAATATGTTTTATTTCACAAAAAAAAAAACTGGTATTTATGATTAAAAATATTAATGAGGAACTTTACTGAAAACAATTCTTAGCTTAACTTTATCTGACCTAATCTATAGAAGGCTATAATGTATTTTGGTGCCTGTTAATATGACATTACCTATAATATTTATTTAGGCCTACATTTTCATGTACGCCTAGTGCTATATTTAACCTTCTTTCGTTAAACTATTGAGGGACAAAATAATATAAGTGGTGTAAATAAAATTACTTAAAATTATGCTGACCTTTAATGTATGTGTTTAACTTTAATGTATTTAACAATTTCCTCATCGCTGGATGATCTGCCTTTTCTAGAGGATTATTCACGTCTATCATCATGTCAATAAAACTAGAAACAAATTCTTGTTTCTGAGCCTTTACCTTATTTACTGTTTTTACACTTTTGCCTATCAATATTTGTTTAGTTATGGCAAAATTGGTCTGAAAATATGTTTTTTTTTGTGAGTGTCTTTAGCAACAAGCTTTTTGCACGTGTCTTTGCGTGACCAACCAATCCTCACATTGCAAAATTTGCACATCATAATTTTATCACGCAAATCAAAAATATAAAATCCCTCAGATTTCATTTTTCTTTCACTGTCAAATATTGACAACGTTCTCTGCATTCTGTCAATCTTTAGTGTACACTCACAAATACGATTGCATCGCAAAACTATTCTCTGCAAGAGTAAACAAGTGTGTGGATCAAAACCAAAGCCATAGATTGCATTGCAAAACTATTCTCTGCAAGAGTGAACAAGTGTATGGATCGAAACCATAGATATGCACGCAAGAAACAATGACTAGCAATGAAAGTGGCAGATAGATTGGCCGTGTTCGAATTGGCACTTTTAGTTTACTAAAAAATCAAGTAACCAGAATTAGTCTACTATAATGATGACGTAATTGGTATTTTAGTATTTAAATTTTTTAGTATGTAGCAATTAGTGAATTTCATGAATGTGTAGAAACAAAGGCAATACCATGGCATTCGCCTAAATTATTTGGTCCTTTTCTTTTCGTTTACGATCGTGATAGTGTAAAAAAATAGAATTCATGGTATAAAAACATACTTCCACGCGAAAATTAGTGAATTTTGCGTTTGTGTCAAAACAACGGTAAAATCAGTGGAATTCATCTAAATTATTCGTGTTTTGCGTTATTTCGTGAATTTTGCATCTCACCATTTTTTAGGGTCCCTACTTATGGGATATCATTTCATCCAAAAGTCAACTGAATATTAAAATTAATTTATATATTTTAAATAAAACTCTGATTTTCTTGCAAGAAGCAATTGGAAATGGATGTCGTGGTCATCAAAATTTATGTGACAATGTAAAAAAAATGACAATCACCACTATATTTAAAGGTATATAAATGACCTATAACTTAAGTTTTCTGTAGTCGGGTTTGTTCAAACCTCAGGGTGTTACTTGTCAGATCTTCCAAAGGTGTGCCTTGAACAGTGTTGCAGATCACAAAAATTTTGATGTAAAATTTAAATAATAATACATTATTGAAAAATAAAAAAAGGAACATCACAATGAAAGTGAGTGAGAACGACCAAATTAGCACAATACATTACTAGAGGGCAGCACATGAAGTGATTGTAAGCTTAGTGCTGGAGAAGGCTATGGAGTTCAAGTGGGACAATCAAAAGTACACAGATGTAACCAGTTGAGCATCAGTAAAAGCGTGCAGTTGCAAGGTCTTCACTGTACTACGGATATTGTTTGAACATTATTAGCATGCAAGAATGGCAAAGGCGATCCTCATTTGTATGGTTAACAGAGTTTAAATGATAAGTGGGACTCCAGGAAGTTGGATGGTCATACAGGAGAAATGTGGAACATGCTAGACGAGAAATATTGGCAGTGCATCGATGGTGGCGCCGTTCGTCAGAGGGGAAGAGAAGAGATTTTGGCGACTCTTAACATTGAAGTCTTGAGAGCTGATGAGGGTGAAGCGAGTTGGGTAGGGAGCAGCGCCAGAATGAAAGGACAGGGGAAACTTGAGATCCCCAAGAAAACCCTCTGACCGGCGGGCGGCATCGTCCAGCACCATTCCTACATGCGAAAATCCGGGAGCTACCCTGCCAGGAATCAACCCCGGTTTGCCTAAGTGGGAGGTGAGTAGTCTAACCACTGCATCACCATGGCTCTTTTGGTCAAAGGAAGCAGTAAATATCTGTTAACATGGTTCCGGAAGTCAGTGACGTACGGATGCACATCAATACCGTCGCATTGTACAAGTGGTCATGGCGGATTGCATGGCGACAGCAGAACAGATTAGATGTAATGTCACCCAAGGAGTGTCTGCTGGGACCATCTGCAATTGCTTACATGAAGCTGGTCTACCATCACGTATGTTGTAAGCCAGACTTACCCTGACATATCAGCATCATGCAGCAGGCCTCCTGAGACAGTGGTTTGGGGACCCATATCCTACGATGGCTATTTACCTCTGGTGTTAATACAGGGAACATTGATAAGTACACGGTACATCCAGAATGTCATCCAACCTGTTCTGCTAACATTTTTGCAGGGGCAGAGGATGCATTATTTCAGCAGGACAATGCCCATATACATTCCGTACATGCAACTCAACATTCTCTTTGAGGTGTTCGTCAACTTCCCTGGCCAGTCCGATCACCAGATATTTCCCCGTTTAGCACATGTGGTACTGGGTTGGACATTGTCTAGCCCAATCTCCTGCATCATTGAGAATTCTTGCCCAGCTGAGCCACCAACTGCAATGTGCATCTAATTCCATTCTGCAGGACAATATTCGTCACACTAAGTAATGAACAATCTCTTACCACACCTCTGAAGACATTATTTTCTGGTGGACATAGTTGTGCCAGTAAACATGTCCTACATACTACCCATACTGTATGTATTGAATCAACTTTGGATCTCTTGTAAAGCATCCATCATGGGGTTTTTTTTTAATTTTCCAGTAGTGCAGGAAAAGTGCTGTTTTACAAGAAAATCTTTAATTGCAATGACACAGTCCACACAGTCCACTAGCGAAGCAAGATGCACANGTTGAATCAACTTTGGATCTCTTGTAAAGCATCCATCATGGGGTTTTTTTTTTTTAATTTTCCAGTAGTGTAGAAAAAGTGCTGTTTTACAAGAAAATCTTTAATTGCAATGACACAGTCCACACAGTCCACTAGCGAAGCAAGATGCACATCTGCAGCTCTTGATTTGTCTATACCTGTCAAATTATTTATACAATCCAGCAAAAGCACTCAAAGACTAGCAAAAAATTGAAATTAAAATAATTACCTAGCGCACCAACGCGGTAGTTGATCGTAACAAGTACCACCCCGGCATCAACAAGATAATCTGGACCATACAGGTCAGTGTTTCCAGACCCCATGTTGAAGCCCCCACCATGAATCCAAACCATGACCGGTTTCAGGGGATCTGATGTTATCTAAAGTAAAATAAAAATAGCCATAGCAGTAAAATGTGGCACACCTAGTAAAATAACACTCTCTTCTTAATTTCACACCAGTCACACTGAATAACATCTTATGGTGAAACAATTTTACATAAATTTACAACCACAAACGAACTAAGTCCAAAAAAATGTAACATTTAATTTTGTGTTAATTTTACACATACTGTAGTTTTACATGATGAAATAACAGGTATGGTAAAACATGTCATGGCTGTAGCTAATAATCTGAGGACCACATTTTTTGTGTGAGCAAGCATGGTAGATACAAACATTTTTATAACTGTAACAAAGGAACAAAAATTCTTTACTATAGGGAAGTAAACCCAGTGTATGAGAGATCAATAACATATGAAAATTGGATTTGTGAACAGCAATAAAAGTGGCTACTGGAATAAAATGTTATTTCAGTAGCCACTTTTATTGAGAAAAACAAAAAATCACTTCAAAGGAACACCTTCACAATGGAAAAATTTATATTTTTGGGAGTGCTGATAGGTTTAAGCAGTTTAAGTGACTATACAGTCTGTAAATAACACACTGTTAGAGTGCTTGGAGCAAGGAATTAACCACAAAAAAAAATTTTTTACTGATGGGAGAGAAAAACTCAAGATTCCCAAAATATGGATAAGAACTTCCGAAAATGCCTATTCCTTTCAGGTTGCAATTTTCTAGTCAGTAGTCATTCCCAACAGATTTTTACTTGTAGTGATACAAGTGACTGGTACATAAATAAAAACAGCTGAACTCTTCAAAACCCTGAATCTCACGAGATTTGGAAGCTCAAAACGAAGAAGAATTTTGGAAACTACTTGGAACACTTGCAAGCATATGCAATAATGTATTGTTAAATTATTTTTCTTTGTTGTGGTCCAGGCAGTGCCTGGTTTAAATGTAAACAATGCCCCTGCCACTCGGAAGCTTTGACATGCATGCAGAGTGCAACTAGTCGGCTGCCAGACGCGGGCACCAATCGAGTGCAGGGTTGGGAACCCCTTGTCAGTCACGGCCCACGCAGCGTGTGGATGGGATTCTCCAAACAATCCTTCCCCTCACACCTCTGCAGGGTGGGCAGGTATAAATCAGGGCCAACGACATCAACCACTGCTGTTTGGTTTGAGCAACCATTGTGAGATGGTCAGAGTACACGAACAGTAGAAAGCGTCCTTTGTAAAGGATAGGAAGGGCCTTGGCATTCTTTTGTATGAGGGACATAGGAAACTCGTTTGCTCACTTGTTTGGAAGCATAAACACCCCATGCTGGTTTAAGAGTTTCTGTAAGCCTTTTGGCGGTATGTTATGTTAGGGAGTTGGTTGGTGATGGCATACAGGCGACGATTAAAGAGACATCTGACAATACTCCAACTTTGTTCTTTGGCAATATGAGCAGGGAAGTCCCGGGTCCCAGCCAAACAATATCTAATGTGGCTAAGGGAATCTCCGGATTGCCCTTACAAGTGGATGCCGGCCTCTGGTGTTCCCCTCCGCTGGGTATACACGGCTCATGCGTCAAAGGTTTCTACATCTACCCCTCTTTGCATGCATTAGACACATCATCACAGCTGGCTGTGTGCCAGATGTTCTACGGCCGAGCGCCTAACGACGCCTCAATCAGATTGCCCAGGAACTCAGCCTGCCCACAGAGTGTGACCTTGCTAACCAAGGAACCTCACCATAGCCTACTACGACCAGACAAGACTTCTTCTAGACAGCAGGAGGAACCAACCACGAACTCTGTCCACCCCGATTGAGTGAGGCAGCATGGACAGGAGGCCAGGCGGCATGCCAACAGGCGCAAAACCAACTAGAGGAGAGGCATTCGGCGGAGTGTTACCAGCACCCAGGGATTTACACCCTCCGGTACCCAGAACTGTTTCCTGTAGACGANAGAGGCATTCGGCGGAGTGTTACCAGCACCCAGGGATTTACACCCTCCGGTACCCAGAACTGTTTCCTGTAGACGATGCAACAATGAGCCCTAAGGGAAGGATTCCTTCAGTCCCTGAGCAGCACTACGAGATGCACAAAGTATTAGTAGAGAAAACACCCAGAACTCGAGATAGTAGACAACAGACACACTCTACCATCTCTATCGCAGAGAGTGTCGAGGACTTTGTCAGGGCACATGAGTCAAGGAGGTAGGAGAGGTAGACACATGCAACAGACAATCCAGTTACCCACTAGTGATACATTAACGATACAAATCCAGGAATAACATTTTTACTACAAAGGTTTTTTCCAGACATCTTCCTAAAATTTCTACTACAAATCTAATAACCACCTTGTGTCTACTAGTACACCACATTGCAGAGTGAGGATAACCAAAGGCAAAATCATAGCATCCTGAATCACGCCCTTCCTGGAAAAAAAACAAAACCACCCAGGCTCCCCAATATAGAAAACATATTTTGGTGTCATTTCAAGGGACTTTAATATACCAGCCTCCTTCCATAAAGAAAACACACTCCAGGCAGATCTGTGAGCATCTGCCAAGTCAACCACAACAACAATTCCTGTCGGGTGTGCCATTTGTTCAGGGCAAAGATTTAGTAATTTATTCTGTGGCAAAACCTGCTTTCCTAGACTCTTTTCTTCACCATAATTAAATACAAAGTAAATCTGTCAAGTTTTAAAATCTGGTTGTGTTGACATACATTCCATAGCAACTTGGTGGATATCTATATTATTGTGGGGACATCTAATTTATAAATGACTTAAGTACAACGTAATAAAAAATAAATATAATTTTGTTTGGTTTCAGTTTTGCTGTTAAAACAACTTTGAATGTTGACTATGTAAAGCTTTATTTTGTTTAAAGAGTTTGTGATGGGTTTCAAGGACGTGGAGAAGGCTTACAATAGTGTGAAAAGAGAAAAGATGTGCGGNTGTTTAAAGAGTTTGTGATGGGTTTCAAGGACGTGGAGAAGGCTTACAATAGTGTGAAAAGAGAAAAGATGTGCGAAGCTCTGAGGGAAGCAGAAGTAGAGTAGGAAATAATAAGCAGAATCAGGTAATGTATAGGGACAGCTGAAGTTTTGTAAGAACTGACTGGTGGTGACTTTGTCAAAGTAATAGTGTGAAGCAGCGGAGTGCGTTATCACCCCTCCTATTTATATCAGTTGTGGAAGTGATAATGTCCAAAAAAAGTTCAATACCATGAACAGCAAATACAATATTCTTTTCCTTTTATCTTCAAAATGGTACACAGTGATAAACATTCTATTTANTGTTTAAAGAGTTTGTGATGGGTTTCAAGGACGTGGAGAAGGCTTACAATAGTGTGAAAAGAGAAAAGATGTGCGGAGCTCTGAGGGAAGCAGAAGTAGAGTAGGAAATAATAAGCAGAATCAGGTAATGTATAGGGACAGCTGAAGTTTTGTAAGAACTGACTGGGGACACACGTGGTGACTTTGTCAAAGTAATAGTGTGAAGCAGCGGAGTGTGTTATCACCCCTCCTATTTATATCAGTTGTGGAAGTGATAATGTCCAAAAAAAGTTTAATACCATGAACAGCAAATACAATATTCTTTTCCTTTTATCTTCAAAATGGTACACAGTGATAAACATTCTATTTACTTTGAAATGGTAACAAAGGCAATTTGTAAAACCAAAATTGGCCTACCAAAAAAGTTAGTATTAAATCAAACATGTTGTATTGCTATTCAACCAACCTAAACACAGTTTAACCAGTTATTGAAATATTTTATTCTTAACAATTAGCTCTAGACACATTACAGATAGAGAAGATCGTTGTATCCACCGATGTAAAATAGCAGAATGTGGCACCACATCCAGAAAGATCTTGCAGTCTGTGGATCTGCACTGCATTTACCGGTCTCTACGAGAACCATTCATCGCCAATTGAATGAGGGTGGTCAACAGGCACTGCATCCACTGCGCCATTTGCCTTCGACCCCTCGGCATCGTGCGGCACGCCATCAACGGTACCAGCAACGTCAACAGTGGACAGAGGAAGGGCAACACATTGTGTTCTCCGATGAGTCTTGCTTCAATCTTAATGCAGATGATGGTAGCAGCAGGGCTTGGTACCACAGTGGGCAACGAAACAACCCTGCGATGAACGATTCAGGAATGCCATACGTCCCGGACACCAGGTGTCATGGTATGGGGGCGACATCAATTATTACTCCCAGTTATATCTTGTGGTTGTTGAAGGCACAGAAACAGCACATAAATATGTTAATAAGGTTCTGCGACCCAATTGTTTGCAAATTTTGCTCAGCACATTGAATGCTGGTTCCCACACAGCTAACATCACCCAACCGGCTATACAAGATTTGGACACCGTTCCTTGAATGTATGGGATATGAAGCAGTCACTTTTGCACCACTGTCAACCATCCGCCCAAACACTGCAGTAAATACGGTTGTATGTGCCTTGGGGAGGTTCTGCACTATATTGAATGTATTTAATGTTAAACAATATTCCCTCTATGCATGAAAGACAAATCACTACTCAATAGTACTACCATCTATCAGCCTGTAATGGTTTAATAAAATTTCACTAAAGGAAAGAAGATGTAGCAATTTCCAGGTCCAGCAGAGTATATACAACCGAACCCCACCCAACACCCAATTGATGTGCATGCGCGCGCGCGCACACACACACACACACACACACACACACACAGAGAGAGAGAGAGAAAGAGAGAGAGAGTTAAACTGAGATGCACCTACACCACATGCTAATAATGTCCTATAATCACACAATTCTGTATTACCTGAGGAGTATAAACATTAAGAAACAGACTGTCTTCTTCACCAATATATTCCTCTGAGAGCATGTCCAGTTGAGGGCACACTGAGCCTTCTATCAAAGCATCTCGCACTCCAGTCCATGGGTCCACCAACTGTGGAGGCTGTAAACAGTTTTATCCAATATATCACTGCAAAAAGCATGTACAAGTATCTCCAGCATAGGTTTTAATTTTCAAACATTTTTTATAAATAACTGGACAAACTGGTCCCAGAATAAGTAATTCAGAAAACAACATGCAGTTTCCTACAACAAACATTTAAAAAAACTCATTAGCTAGAGCTGAACTGAATTATGGAACCTTGCAAATAGCATTAATACTACTTTTTACCTTGACACAATGGCAGCAGTCAATGCCGGTCGTTGTGTAAGGGAGGCAACTAGGACATTTCACATTCCACGCAGGACATTGCGAAACCATAACAACAGTGGCAGTACTGAAAAGGTAACTGGGAGAAGACCTTTGTTATCTAAGGTGCAGGAAGAGGAATTATGTGCTAGAATATTTCACGAGCAGGATGTAGGAATGCCAATAACTGGAAAGGTAGTAAAGAGTACTGTTTACAGTTACCGCAAAATGAATGGGATTTCAACATCGTTCAATAAAACTGAATGATCAGCAGGCAAAAAGTGACTGAAGTTGTTTTTACGAAGACATCCCGAGGTAGCAAAACGTAAGACCCAAACTCTTAATCCAGCTAGAGCTTGTAAATTGAATAGGTTCATCACTGAGGATTACTTTAATAAACTGCAGAGCATAATGCGAGAGCCAGACGTCATGCAGCAATCACAGCTCATCTACAGTGCAGATGAAAAAGGCTGCCGGCATCTTTGCCTACATAAGCCTCGAACAGTTCTAGCCCGAGCTGGTTCAGAAAGAGTGCATCTTGTTGGCCCAGAACATGGTGAGAATGTGACTGTTGTTTCCTGTGGTAATTAATGCTTTAGGGCAGGTGATCCCTCCTATGATTTTGTTCAAAGGGAAAAGGATGAAATCTGAATGGCAAGATAATTTTCCACCAGGAAGCATGGTGAAAATGACAAGACAGTGACAGTATGACGTCTACTTTCGTAAGGTGGCTAGAACATTTTTCTAAGTAAAAACCACCAGNAAATGACAAGACAGTGACAGTATGACGTCTACTTTCGTAAGGTGGCTAGAACATTTTTCTAAGTAAAAACCACCAGGAGGTAAAGTTTTGCTGATTTTTGATGGAGCCACATCTCATTTGGATGCTAACATTGTCCAAGCTGCTGATACGTTTGATTTTACGCTGTTTTGCTGCCCAAGCAATACAACACACAAACTACAGCCACTGGACAAATCAGTTTTTAAATCTTTTGAGACATTTTGGGATCAAGAAAATGTGCTATTTTGAAATGGCCAAAATATTGGTGACAAGTAATTACCAAAGCAAAATTTGGAAAAAATTTTAGTAACGTCTGGCAGCATGCTATTACACCCTCCAATTTGGTGTCTGGGTTCCGAGCTACCGGAACATTTCCATTTAATCCCCACATAATTCCGGATGAAGCATTTGGCCCATCTTCCTTGACTGAAGTAAATATGGTGAATGACAATGTGCAGCTTCTTGGCGAAGTAATCATAGATACAGCTCCACAAACAGACTGTGAATCTCCTGAGGTCCCTGCTACTGATGGTTTTCCATCAACAACCGACCCAACTTCCACTCTGATACAGGAGATCACTGCAGAAATTTTTCATCGATTCTTTAAACTCCAAAGATTGACAAGCATAGAGCACATAATCATGGAAAGAAGAAAACTATAAACTATTGAGCACAATAAGTTACTGTTGATCTATTCACAGATCAAGGAAAGAAGAAGCAACAGTCAACAGAGAACCGACTAGAGCCACAATACAAGAAACAAAAAATGGCTAAACAAGGTGTCATACAAAGAAGACAAAGAGCAGAAGATGCACAAGAACAAGTCAAACAAAATAAACATCAACCTGGCAGTAGTGGCTTGGAAGAGAAGAACGACCAGTGGGAGAGTTGGTACTGCCACTTGTGCCAAGCCTATGAAGTGTGTGACATGAGGTTGTGTACCCAGCATTTAGATACGTCCATGAAAAATGCAAGGGAATTCCTGCAAACGAAAAAATTCCAGATTTCATGTGAAGTGATTGCTATGGTATTGAATAAAATACACTATACATTCCAGCTTACTGTATACTACCAAAGGATAAATAATGTGTTTTCGCATGTGCTTATGACATTTTACAGGTATTACAGTTGTTACAGACAAGTCTTCATTATGTGTAAATGTTGTGTAAGTGGGACGCCCTGATGCCTAAGGTGCACTAGAAAAATTATAAAAAATGTTTATTTAAAGTCATAAGTGGGCCACCTTTGGCGCAGGTACCTTATATGTACTATTCCGGTGCTAAAGAAATATTGCATTACAGTTGAATTTTGTATATATATGTAAAGAATAGTAAATACAACCTTACTTGAAATCCCGCGGGCTTTAGTTATTGGATTAATAGTAAACATGCTGCTCAAATACCCATTAAAAA
The DNA here is from genome assembly GCA_002778355.1 of Clitarchus hookeri. Lineage (NCBI taxonomy): Eukaryota > Metazoa > Arthropoda > Insecta > Phasmatodea > Phasmatidae > Clitarchus > Clitarchus hookeri. The sequence continues at coordinate 15,729 of NQII01012228.1, forward strand.
AAAAAATTGTCGACAAAGATGAACTCTGAATAATTACGTTGGTATAACGTACATTTGTCAAACAACATTATATACGAATTTAATATTTTTTTTGCCAAATTTTAGAGTTTATGTCAATATGTGACTAGTGCTGCTTTTGCATAGAGATGCGAGGCCTCACATTAATAATTTCAAAACTACTGCAATGACATAATATATTCTGAGCTGCATAGCTCAATAAAACTAANAATAATTTCAAAACTACTGCAATGACATAATATATTCTGAGCTGCATAGCTCAATAAAACTAAAAGAAAAAATTTCACATACTACATGCACTACTATGTGCGCACAATTCTGCAAAACAAAATTAATCCAAGACCTTCGAGTACATGAATACTGCAACAAGTCATGACACCTGACAACCACGGTTTGAGGACAATTCGTAATGTTCACCTGGAAGCGCCTGGAACCAACTGGTGGCTTTGCATATGGAATACCCTGGAAACTGTAATACCAGCTGTTATGTTTGGTACGCAACTTCCTCCCTCTCAGCAATCCTTGCACCACACGCACAACAGTCTCTCCCGTCATGTCGTGTCTGCAAAACAACAAATTTAAATGTAGCAAAAATTACCTAAACCCTGTAGACAACGAAAAAATGCTAACATACAAATAAATCTAAAAACCATGACCTTATATGAAGGCATGACATATGCAAAACAAACATCAGGAACAAAATAAGCCAGTATGCAAGCCTTCTTATGTAGATGCTAATAACAAGTCAGTAAAACTTTTATTATGTCACTAGTTATTTAGTTATTGAAGTAAATTTACAGCATTCCCACATTGTTCAACAATAACATTTTTATTCTTAGTTGAGCTGGCTGCTGAGTCACAGGTGTGCTGATATTAAATCAGATCAAATTTAGTTTTTATGAGTAAACTAAACTGTGATTTACAACATTACCAATGAATATTACACAATATATCAGTTGCTATTACTGTGGTAGTCTTAAATGAACAAATATAATTACTGTTTAAAAAATAATTTCACGAGCATGATATTACTACACATTGTTACTCAGAAATTCTTCACTAAGACTAACTTCGTAACCTCGTTACAAGACCAACACACCCAGGTTTAGCCCAATTAGTTGATGCACACTTTACCCCTCTTGTTTGTATGGCATCTGAGCCCTTCGTGCTATCTTTTTTCCCATCTATAAATGAGCAGGCTTAAAATTCTTAACAAAAAAATACAGTTGTGTCCAAAATTAAAGCAACAAACACATATATATCCTACCCATGATCATTTTTCCACAAAATAGCACCAGGTGATAGAAAATTATAAAAGCATAAACACTGCAACATCATTTCTTAATGAACTAACAGGAAAATCAACACATGTTCTGCTGTTACGTCTGCTCAATATGGCGTGTGATCACCTATGACAGCAATAGAGGCCTGACAACAGCATGGCATGCTCCAAATAAGGTCATCAATAGCAGTTTGTGGTATTAACACCCATTCTTCCTGAACAGCAGCTCGTAAGCCCTGGAGAGTGATTGGTGGATTTGGACGTGAAGCATCTTGTCTCCCTTGAGCATCCCACACATGGTCAAACTGATTTAAGTTTAGAGAGCGAGCAAGCCAATCCATGAGCAATATCTTCCGTCTGGGCCCACAGCACCTCGAAACAACTGAACGTGGGGTGCCAAGATCATGTCACAATACCTGACAGCAGTTAAACCTTGCTGGTTTTACCCATTCGTCATTAAGAGGTTTTCACAAGTGGTTATCATAATGCCTTCCCATGCCGTTATTTATACACCTCTATATTGGTCTCTTTCCATGTGTAAAACCTCCATTTACCTTCCAGTTCACCCTTTAATTTCCTTGTCAGTTCTTTTGCGTGTAATATTAATATTAGTTTGCATTTTAATTATGTTAGGACACTTTTACTCTGGATGCTTGTGAGTGATATATTAAGTCATCAATGTTCAAGCAGGTTGGCCGAGAGTTGAACCCAGAGTTGTGGGAAGAGAAAGTTACTGACATTTTTTAAAATACATTTTGGAGGATTATTTTAAGTGAGTAAAAGGGTTGAAAACCAAGAATTACATTTCATCATTATGTAACTGAGTTTCTCTGTAACTTGGATTTCATTACAGTAGCCTGTCTGTATGTAGTCGCATAATAATTGGTCTGGCGTAAGTAGAGTATCATATGAAACTAAACAAATGGTTTAATGTGGAAAAGCAAAATAAGTCCATGTACCCTTTAGGATTAGTATTTGGCCCTAAAGGTGTAAGAGTATTGCATGCTTGAGAAAAGTAAGTCTTCAAATAGAGAGATTTTTAAATCCTTGCCCATGATTGGAGNGTGTAAGAGTATTGCATGCTTGAGAAAAGTAAGTCTTCAAATAGAGAGATTTTTAAATCCTTGCCCATGATTGGAGTAGTATTTAGCCCTGAAGGGTACGACAGTATTGTGTGCCGAAGGGGTGGTCAATGGGCAAGTGACTAATAAGAGACAGCAAAGCACCCACTGTATCAAGTACAAAATTATGACATTCTAATTTACACTAAATTAAGCAGACAGCTATTTGTTCTGATGTACTGAATATTCCAAACCAATTTTTTGTGACGTCTGCCAGTCTAGTGATTGCATAAATTTTAGTTATAATTTCTTGTAAAATAAATTGTAATGAAGCTAGAGGATGCAACGGGAGGGGATAGCTTCATATGACTGGCAGGTGGTGAGAGGGAGTAACCGGGCAGCATAGCGTGGAAAGGAATAGAAAGTGGTGGATGATCTAAATGGAGTTGCAGGGGCAGGAGGCCCGTGTTGGAAAAGTTTAACATGAGCATTTATGATTTAAAGATGTTGACGTAGTGTTTGTGTAGATGAAGAGTAGGTCGCAGACAATAAACACGCAAAGCTGTCCATTTCGATACAACTGTACCAGTGGATGCTGTGAGGTCAGATGCCAGCTGCTGTGCAGTACTACGTGGTACAGTCTTGCCCTTATGGCCCTCTCTTTCTCATGTCACTCTTAGTAATGCAGTCTGCTGGATTTTCATTTGTTTTCATTTTACTATCACCTGATGCTATCTTGTGGCACAATGATCACGGAAGGGAGGGAGGGACGGATACCCGTTGCTTTAATTTTGGACACCAGTGTATATCTATACACATATCTTAGCATTGTCATGTTAACTTTAGATTTAATATCATACTTATTCCTTTTATAATTAACTACTAACATTGAACCAAAATTTTAATGTGTTCCCATAGTGTACAACAACTTTGGTATCTTACCTCAATGAAATATAATGAAGTGACTACCCCTGAAGTACCCTGAGTTTATAGAACATGCCCCAACTAAATAATTGTTTTATTAAGTAAGCAGACTTACTAAATGTCCAAAGCAAGGTTTTATTTTAAAGAACTGCCTATAACATTTTACGTGCCTTCAAGGCTGAATAACAAAAGTTTGGGAACGTTGCTGATAGAATACCACCTAACAGATATACGGAACAAGACGTACTTTTGAACATTTCGATTTGAGGTCAGAACAATGCTTACACTTCTCCTTTGTAGTGATTTGTGTTTATTGGTAGATAAACTATTAAACTAATTAATATTAAACTGAAATAATTATTTATATTTTGCGATTACAAGCATACTGTTTTGTTATAGTCCAGAGACACAAGCTTAATAACAACTTCATTCGTGATTTGTGATATGTGTTGATGTGATGAGAAAAAAGACAAATTACTCATAAAACAGAACATAGCAAAACAGTACACTTTACAAATAAAGCAGGAAATTATTACACTGTGTCAAAAATGGAAACTAACTACACATGAAAAATACCAATATGCTGGAAATATGATTTAATAAAACTCAAAAAGAGCAAATACTGCTGCATTTACGTGAATAAATGGAAAAGGTTAGACAAGGGAAATGTCAAGTGCTGCCTGCAAAGAACTCGCAGAGAAACCAAACTCTATATTTGCTGGAATTACTGGCTTCAAAGCAATCACCTTCCCTACAATATGTAATTAAAGAAGGAGATAAAAGAAATTTATGCTGACTGCACTCACATGTGTAAAACTTTTATCTGTCCCCAAACAAATAATACATCTTCAAGTGTAATATATCATTTTTACAAGATGATTTTTTGCTTATATTAAACTTAAAAAGTATGCTCCAAAGCGTAGCCGTTAATAAATTCATTCTCTCTCTCTCTCTCTCTCTCTCTCTCTCTCATATATATATATAAAAACTATTTTTGTGTGAAATATGAAAATATGAGATATTCTTTGTGAGAAACCTATGATAATGTGTATGCATTATCGCAGTACAGAAGAATAGATACGTTTTGGTTGTGAGAAAATATCTCAAAAGTTCATTAGAAAAGAAATAAGCTCTTTATNAGTACAGAAGAATAGATACGTTTTGGTTGTGAGAAAATATCTCAAAAGTTCATTAGAAAAGAAATAAGCTCTTTATCGGGAAAAGAAACCATTTCCTTCATGTTGCAGTTTTCATCACTGTTTGCGAAGTGTGTGAAGCCGTACGTTTTAATAGGTGTATTTTCGGGGTTGAATTGGTAGCAGATTCTGCAAACATCGAAGTTCGGTGCTTCCAGTTGCAGTGCTATTTGCTAATGTACTACAAACTGTTTGTACACATTTGCAATTTACTGTTACCTAAGTCGGTATCAGAAATTTTTTACCATAAGTTGTATTCTAATATGTGAAACTCTTTAAACGGAAATTTTTCATTGTGAACGCATGCAACTTGCTTGCGACCAAGTGAACTGACACAGCGATCTACTACTAGAGTTGTTAGTTCGCGTTCCTCCAAAACTGTGATGCAATACACCGCACTGTTTGTGTTCAGTTCACCATGTTGCTGTCTCATGCCCTTATCAATGTACCAAAATTTGTATACTTTTGAATGTGTCTGCAAAAATAAAATGTTATAATTTCCCTGAAATGACCAAAAAAAATGTGTGTGTCCATCACACGGGGACGTGTAGTAGGTGAATAAAAGCAATATAACTATGTATATGTTTTGGTAGTGCACAATCGCTGTAACATAACCTTTACATGCCCATTTATTCGGCTGCAAACAATAATAAAGAAGAAATATGCCCTATTTCCATAAGTGCTACAGTGCTTCGAGTGCAATAAAGACTGCTCCAACTCAAGTAGGGTGAAAGGTTGGTTGTATTCTTCCTAACCTGAGCTACCTAAGTAGACACCCACAGTCTCAAATGACTCCTTGATGCCGCAAAATGAGGGAGTGTAATGCACGCTACTCGAAACANTAAGTAGACACCCACAGTCTCAAATGACTCCTTGATGCCGCAAAATGAGGGAGTGTAATGCACGCTACTCGAAACATCAGCAAAACATTGACCCAACAAATCCACTGTGCATGTCCCAACAATACTGTTATTGACCTGAAGGAAGGGAACCTGAGTACTGAGAGACTGTCCGCACAGCTTCCCAACATTGTTCCAGATAAACTTACTGCTACCATGTACCGTGAGCAACAAAATCAAGTCTCTCCAGGATTTCCATCGACTGTCCTCAATGACACGTCGTGCCCAAGCCCGATAGACGCAGGAGAACTCCAGGTTGCTTCTGGCTCCGGAGAAACAGGCTGGCGAGTTCGTGATGTATTCCNAAGTAGACACCCACAGTCTCAAATGACTCCTTGATGCCGCAAAATGAGGGAGTGTAATGCACGCTACTCGAAACACCCAACAAATCCACTGTGCATGTCCCAACAATACTGTTATTGACCTGAAGGAAGGGAACCTGAGTACTGAGAGACTGTCCGCACAGCTTCCCAACATTGTTCCAGATAAACTTACTGCTACCATGTACCGTGAGCAACAAAATCAAGTCTCTCCGGGATTTCCATCGACTGTCCTCAATGACACGTCGTGCCCGAGCCCGATAGACGCAGGAGAACTCCAGGTTGCTTCTGGCTCCGGAGAAACAGGCTGGCGAGTTCGTGATGTATTCCNAGCCCGATAGACGCAGGAGAACTCCAGGTTGCTTCTGGCTCCGGAGAAACAGGCTGGCGAGTTCGTGATGTATTCCTGTGTATCAGGTTCACTCGCAGGAAGGGATCTACAAGATGGAGTCTTTGGCTTGATTTTTTTCCGCAGCAGCTTGCTGCAGAGATTTACTGAAAGCAACAGGCTTTGACAGTTTTTTGTCAGCTGGCCCACTCTGCGTACCTACTGTTGTGGTTTCGGTGCACTCGCAGACACTTGTGTTTGGGTAGCCACATCAACTGTCTGAGTACAAACATCCTTTACTGCCGGTCGAGCATTGGCAACAACACTGTATGGAACCGCAGGCTTCTGGCGCTGGAGAGCATGGAACCATTACTGTAGCTCGACAAAGGAAACGTTGTCAGTGGCCCGAATTTGTTGTACAACTTGCTTTCCTGGCCACACATAATGTCCTTTGCTGCAGTTCACACACCACGAAGGTTTGCTGCACCGAGTATCAGGATGCAATGGGTCAGCACATTTCGGGCAAGCTGGCGGATGTCTGCATTTCGCAGATGAATGGCCAAACTGTTGACAGTTGTAACAACGTAGAGAAGCAGGAGTAAACTGCTTAACATGCAAACCTAAGAAGTCAACTTTGATAACTTATGGGAGGTCATGCTCACCAAAAGTCAAGATGAAGGTAGGTGTAGGTGACTTAACACCATCAGTAGTCTTCAGCACACTGCAAACATCAGTGACATACTGAGTCTGCAGCTCATGTAAGATCTCTTTTCCGGGATGTCAATCAGGTCAGAACACCACATGATGCCCTTGCTGGAGTTGAGGGACACATGGAATTTACCTCAAAAGGGAACTTTGCAGTTGCCCCACTGAAAGTCTTCATCGCCAAGAGCCCTTTGGACTGGGCAGCAATCAATGTCTCAACCAGAATCTTGCACCTCTCACTGATCTTTTTNTCATCGCCAAGAGCCCTTTGGACTGGGCAGCAATCAATGTCTCAACCAGAATCTTGCACCTCTCACTGATCTTTTCACAATTAGCAACAGGACCACTAACTGCTCCTTCAGTAACTTTTTGTAATCCAAAAGGAGACACCCTTTCGAAAATGTGCAGTTCAAAACCTTGGATAACCAAAAAAAATGGTGTAGGTAGCTTGGAGTGCTTTTTGAAGCCATACTATAGGCCCCCNGAGAAAAGATGCCAATAGTTATAAAATACCTCACAGGCTGTGCAGCAGTAGTCAAGAGGGGGATGGAAGGGGCTCCCCCTATTGCCCCTGAAATATTTTTTGGGCCCTCCTGAACTTTAATTTAATACATAATTTAATTTCCTGTGAAAAGCCCATAGCACTACAGTCTGCAAGAAATTACACTGGTAAGAGTTTACACTAAACAATACTCATATTAATCTCCTCATATTTGTTTTTCTTTCGTGGTGTTTCCTACCTGGGCCATCAAGTCCAGAGGAAACCATTTGAAGATGTGTCAGAGCATCTGTTAACTGGCGACAGCCAGACGCTACTATAATTGCTGTCTTGAATTTGAATGTCAGAAGGAGATGTTGCAAGTGACTAGCACATGAAGAATGCTAACGTTGTAGCCTTACAGTCAGCCATAGGGTAAATTCTGGGAAACACAAGTACGAAACTGTTAGAATTACTGGTTGTTTAGAGGCTCAGAATATGTGAGAATTACCATGTTGTGCTGTAAGTGTGATTGCTACAATTTCTGCATATTAGCTGTTACAAGTAAGTTATTATTTATTATTTTTTATTAGTAGTAAGTATAGTAAGTATATGGGGCAGAACTCGTACATGCATGCAGTCATAGTGGTCACATGCACACGCCTGATGCCTGAAGAATGAATACGAACAAAATATATCACAATGCGATGACGTACAACACACCGTTATACTATTATCAAATTTAGAGTTTACAGTACTTTGTGTGATGTGTGCGCTTATCACAAACAAAGTGATGAAGCGCTAGCTTGTGCTGCATATGATCCCTTGACCCTAGCAGTGTACAATCTAGACTTTTTGTGGCAAGGGGCTACAGGAGACCTTTGTCTCTAGATTTTTTTGTAATTTAAATATGAAATTGGCATTTTTAAGGTCAGTGCAAAGACCATATTATTTTATTGTATTGACATAATGTTTACTGAACAACATTCATTGTAATAATTTACAGGTCCGGAACTCTGTATTTGTTAGAAAATTAGTTATTTTTATAAAAATTATATTATTGTTTAGTATTTTAAGACATTCAGTGCAAACTACCCTAACATTTTATCTTTGAAGTTTAATGGCAATGATTGAGTTCATATTATGATGGTGTGATTGGACTGTGTCCATTGCCAGTAATCATAAGATTATGTGGGAAAACTCTGTACCCATTGCCCAAGAGCAATATGCCATAAAAAGAAAAATCAAAGAATCAGCTTTCATCAACTACAATAGTAATGTCATAAGTCAACANAAGAGCAATATGCCATAAAAAGAAAAATCAAAGAATCAGCTTTCATCAACTACAATAGTAATGTCATAAGTCAACAGAGTATAGGATTAAATGTCCAAAATGAATAATTACACTTCAAAATTAGAACTGTATTTCCACTCAATGGTACCTACACCCCATAGGTTGCCTCTTGGTCCAATCAGCAAGCACT
>NQII01012229.1:11810-26809 GCA_002778355.1 Clitarchus hookeri
GTTGTCCATGGTGGGAGGTTATGCCTGAAATTAGGTATTCTTGGCACACTCTTGACACTGTGGATCTCGGAATGTTGAATTCCCTAACCATTTCCGAAATGGAATGTCCCATGCGTCTAGCTCCAACTACCATTCCGCGTTCAAAGTCTGTTAATTCCCGTAGTGTGGCCATAATCACGTCAGAAACCGTTTCACATGAATCACTTGACTACAAATGAAAGCCCAAACAATGCACTGCCCATTTATACATTTTGTACGCGATACTACTGCCATTTGTATATATTTATATTGCTATCCCATGCCTTTTGTCACCTCTGTGTATTAATATATGTTGTATCTGTTTTTTTCGGACGCGTATAACTCCCGAAAATATCAACCAATTTTCATTCCGTTTTTTTATAAACCTATCTTTCCATCCCACGAGTGTTTGTACACATTTCTTTTTTATCTGTATTACCTGCAAATGTACTAAAATCTGCAAAAAGCCTATTTTTACCATGATTTCGCGTCAGGAAGCGCCTTTTTTGACAGCTGTCTGTTTAATCATTTCAGTTTGTTGTTCTCAATGTTTTTTTTTTCGATTGTTTAAAGATTTTGAAAATACATAAACTTCTTTCAATTAATTTTACAAAAATGAATATAACCAAAATATTTTATGGCACAGCAACGCGTGGCCGGGTAAGCTAGTGTAATAAGAAAATGTTTTACTTGCCTAGTGCGGGATGCGTAGCCGAGACCCTTGAGGCGACAATCCAGAATGCTAACCTCTACTCCACGGTGTAAGTTCCTTCATCCAGTAATTCTGAATATTTCATGAGACACTTATATCCTATGAAAATATAACACTCAAATTAAAATTAGAGAATATTTAACATTACTTTCTTTTGAAGCTTGCGAACAGAATGGGTTTACTTAAATTTCAATATTTATGTTGGTTGGGTATCTTTCTTGAACTATTTATGTAATGGAAATCATTTAGTAATATACCATTATTTATTTAAATATTATCGCACGAACAATCAATATACGCTTAATTGAAAGAATTTTGCACATGAGCAAAAAACCAGTTTCATGTTCTTCACTAACAAACACGAAGTTGCAGCAAGTACATATGGTAAAGCCATTTGAACCAATAATTGTAAATATAGACCAGCCCAGGCAAATTAGCCCAAAAACGGCCGTAGCTGCGAATAATTCCACCAAAGCTGGAAACTTTTTAAATCGACTTCAGGCATCCCATATAAGAGTTCCTAGCGTTTGTGACGGATTCTGAGCGCTGCATAACTTTTGGGGGCCATAAACATCCTACAGAGAGGTCCACTATTACCGAAATTTACGAGCATAAAATTGCGTGTCAATTTCATTCTCTTTAATTTAGGTAATGGTAAATATTTCTGTAGGATGTATCGTTTCCGTGTTATAAGCAAAATAGTGAAACAAGTGCCAAAAAATCGCTGTTTTTGGCCCCCAAAAGTTATGCAGTGCTCAGAATCCACCGAAAACGCTAGGAACTCTTATTTGGGATGCCTGAAGTCGATTTAAAAAGTTTCCAGCTTTGGTGTAATTATTGGCAACTAAAAGGTTAATTTGCCTGGGCTAGACATGTAAAATACCAATTTACTCATGTGGTCTATTATACTTCACATAATGTAAAAATGAAGCAGGCATCGGTGTGAAAAAGTTGCATTGAAGCTGCTATAACTCTATTGCTAAGAAACCAAATTAATGGACGAATTTACAAGATACCTACAAAATATGTGTAGGTCTACATTATATTAAACATATCATGGATATGCATAAAAATATAACTATAATACAAATATAGCAACACAAAAGAGATATGTACATATATTGTACAGCGCATAATAACCTTTATCACACATTTGACGCGTAACGCATACTGTAAGTAGAAGCATCTCTGACACCCCCCTCAATTTTAAATCCCTTGCGAGTGCCTACAGTTGACACGCGCTGCGGGAAACGCGTGTGGCAAGGATAAGCCAGCCCAGAGGGAAGATAGGTAGTTTACTCTTGTCAAGAATGCCTCGGACCCCCACCCCACCCCGAGCAAAATTGCGTTAGTGAATTATGACAAATGCCAAGGATGGCAGAGCTAACAGGAGGAGGAAGTAGACGGCGCCGGATGTCGANTGCGTTAGTGAATTATGACAAATGCCAAGGATGGCAGAGCTAACAGGAGGAGGAAGTAGACGGCGCCGGATGTCGATGGAGCATCACGTCGGGACGCAGAGGGCAATACCGAAAATGGAAGGGGAGAGAACACGGAACAGCCAGTCCAGGGGCCTGTAAAAGGGCCACTGAACTCACCAGACCTCAAACTACCGCCGGAACAACAACGCAAAAACAAACACAGATAAGTGCCAATATCGCCACTCAGGGACCTGTCCCCCAAGACATCGGAAACGTTAGCCAGAGCACTGTTATCAGCCCTTCAGGCTCACAACTCGCAGGGTAAAATCTGTATGTCCCAGACAGTAAACGTAGATTCCCGGGCCAATATGAGTAGAAGTTCCGGGAATGTATGAAGATATTCCTGGAAAAGTGGTGGTAGTTTCCGGAAATGTGTGTATGAATTCCCGGTAAAATAAAACTGTTAAAACCAAGACGTTATGATGTCATTGTTTGATATACCCTATTAAACATCCAAGGCACCCATAGTCTCCGCCAGAGAGGTAGCTCGTATCCTACGAACCACTCTGTATACCACAGGTAGGGAGTTAGTGTCACCTTCTTGTCAGTTATATACTTGAAGTATAGGTTTTTTGGATGTGAAAAACTCGTCTTTTTANGGGAGTTAGTGTCACCTTCTTGTCAGTTATATACTTGAAGTATAGGTTTTTTGGATGTGAAAAACTCGTCTTTTTAGCTTACTTTCGGAAGAAAAGAAAGGCTTACGAGATCACTTTCCTGTCTGTGTGTCTATACGTGTATGTGTNTTTTTAGCTTACTTTCGGAAGAAAAGAAAGGCTTACGAGATCACTTTCCTGTCTGTGTGTCTATACGTGTATGTGTGTGTGTCCCAATTAAACTTTATGAATGCGTGAACTAAATTAAATCAAACTAGGTACACATATAGTAGTAAGCAGGGACACCAGACTTGTTTTCGACAACGCCGGGCACTTACTTTCAAAATTGAGGGAATGTTCAAATTTAGGATGATATGTCATATCTCGGAAACCATTCAACCTATTTAAACAAAATTGTGTATACTGACAGCACCAGATGTAAGCTTTGAATTCAGATGTGAATATTTTTTTTTGGTAACCTATTTTGGAAAAAAGCCCCACATGAAGAAATTTATTTGTTACGTTATATATCAAAAACTATTCAACCAATTTCTAAAATTTTGCATGTATGTAATACTGTGATATGCCAGGCAAATGAAAGTAATTGAACTTAGTTAGACACTTATTTTCAAAATGGCAGTTATACAAATTTTATGTTTATTTGGTAAAATTGCCGTACCGTTTGATTAATTTCTACCTAATTTTGTACGCTGGCGGTATCTATTACAAGCATCGTATAAACAAAAAACAACCACTCTTCTTCTTCCATTTTGTCAGATAGCAATAAATTAATTAAAAACCTTGTTATGTAATTTTTCGTGAATTAATTGGCAGAGTGCTACCATATTTGGCAATCAAGTAGTACTGTTGCAGTTGATATGTAAAAATATGTTTCAAGTACGTAAGACACTTATTTTCCAAATGGCGACTTGCTATTTTAGTATAGTATAATATATCTACGAAACCATGTAATCAATTCCAACTTGACTTTATATGCTGGGAGTAGATAATATAACCAACATGAAATTTGTCCAGTTTGTGAGCTAGTGCAACATGAATAAAAATATTTATATGTCATATCTTTAGAAACAATTGACCGATTCCTACCAAATATGGAAAACAAGTAGTCCTGCGGTAGGTGAGGTTAACTTATGTGTTTTAGATATGTCAGAAACTTATGTACAAAATGGCGACAATATAGCTATTATAGTTGTCTATGTTTTATCGTCGAAACCATGTAATTAATTCTAGTGAAACTTTCTATACTGACTGTGTATATTACAACCATGAAATGTGTCCACACAAAATCTCTTTTGTCTGCAATTTTGTAAACTAGCATAACAAGACATATTAAAATTACGCGATATCTCCGAAAAATCAACCGATTTCTACCAAATTTGGCAAATAATTAGCAGCATGGAAGACTATATAAACTGATTATCTTTGAGGGGGTCAGACACTCATATTTTCAAAATGGTGGCCTTTTAAATATTTTAGCTCAGAATTTTTTTATCTACGAAACAACAAAACAAATTACAACTTAACTTTGTATGCTGACAGTATCAGTTACATCAATCAAAATTGTCTATTCAAAGCCTCATTTCTCCGCCATTTTATAAGATAGCCCCACATGAAATAAAACAATTTTCATGTCGTATTTCGGTAAACAATCCACCTATTTGATTCAAATTTGAGAATATGTTACACTGTGATATGCCTTATTAATGTATGTGTTTTAAGTGTGTACGTCNTATTAATTTATGTGTTTTAAGTGTGTACGTCTCTTATTATCCGAATGGAGACTGTAAAAATATTTTATCTTAGTGTACTATATCTACGAAACAATGTAACACATTAACATTACCTTTGTATATTGTATCTATGAAAATCATCAAATGTGTGTTTACATACACTTTTGGTCCTCTCTTTATGAAGATTGTTACATGAACAATGGAGGTTTTATGCCATATCTCGAGGAAAAATCAACCTATTCATACAAAAATTTCACGAAATATTGCTACAGTAGGGTATTTAAATCAACATGTGTAATGTGGGGCAGGCATGTTTTAATGGTTTTTTATATAAATAATTAAGGCCAATTTGTTATAGCTATGAAATATTTCTACAAAATTTAACCAAATTGCACGCAAACATTATTAATTAGAAGCATAATTTCTGCATACTAAAATCATTTTTGCAGGTGTTTTTTTTCAAATGAGTGTCAGGTGAAAAAATGTGAAATCTTCCTTTAATTCCAGGTCATTTAAACTAATTTTCAACAAATTTTGCACATTTTTAGAAGTCCATGTAAATAAACATGATTTAAATAGTGCCAGAAATTGATTTTCGGAATCGTAGGCGTATAAATTTTTTATATGATTAGCCTATCTGTATAAAAATTTTACCAAATGTAATAAAACTTTTTTGCTAATAGTGTTTATTAGAAAAATCCTATCAGGAACATTTTTTAGGCTTTTTCTATAAGATACACCTGTTAAAAAAATTCAGTTCTTTACCATATCTCGGAGACCAATCAAAATATTTTTACGAAATTTTCCATACAATTGACGTTCTATAAAATGGTAGGCCTTGTAAACTTGTGTGTTTTTTTTTACTCAGACACCTATTTTCAAAATTATAGCAGTGTAAATATTTCAGGATAGTTAACCGTATCATTCAAAACATTAGACTGATTATATCCGAATTTCATGGTTCGAATCCTATCTCAGTAATGCATCCGATTATTTTACTAGTTTTTCTGAGTTCCAATCCTGGGTAAGCCACGCGTGTATTTTAAAGTTTTAGTACTGTTTCACATGTTTCTGGTTTCATCTCTAATGATATTGCTGTCAATGAGACGTCAACACCTGCATGCCATATAAGCTTTTAAGAACTTTATTTAAAGGTATTTGCACCCATGTAGAGAATAGTAGGCTCATTAGTTATAATTAACTTCTTGTTGTATATCAATATTTATCCTTTCTATTTACAAATTTTAAACACTGTGTGTGATGTAATTTTGTAGATCCATTACGTCAATGGTAAAACCAGCAATACATTGCACGAGTTCCCACAGACAGCTCCACCAGGTTATAAAATGGTCGATGTTCCGAAAAGTCTAATTTACGTTCCCATGATCGCGAAGTGTGTTCATAAAGTTGTCGTGGCAATCGTCGATTAGGACGATAAGCAGATATACTTCATAAATTAATAAATCACTTTCAATTTTCACCTGAAACAATGGGATTGAATTTCACTAGGCGTACTATGCATAAAGTTGAGCACAGCACCAAACTCGCGATCAGTAGATCTCAAGACACCAGCATGGTAACACATGCCAACAAGCAGTTTCTTCATAGCATAGGGTTTAAAGTGAATAGGCATAGAAAACGACAATGTATTGAACTTGACTCAGCAGGCAGGATTAGACAACAGAGACAACAAGTTTGAGCTATATTGCTACCAGCTGTATTTTACTAGCTCCTATGCCGTCAGGAGTGAGGTTTGAATCCCAGTACAGTATCAAGATAGTTACACTCTGCCTTCGCGACGTATCCTTCGCATCCAAGGTACGCTCACAGTAGACGATAGGTCCCATCCCACGACCACATTCGTTCGCAATGGTATACTTTATCTTTTCGAGCTAGTAATTAATGAATTGATGAAATGCAGGATGTGGGCATAACCACCACCAATAAAAACTACCTCTCGCTCAAGCATAACAATCTCGACATGGTAAAAATTGCAGGCTGGGGAATGGAAGATGGCTACAAAGTTCCCATCTTCGCAGAAGGCATGTTCGAGGTGAGCATGTCACAATCGATGTTACTGGGTTTCGGAGAAGATTACAGGATGATAATAATATGTGTCAAGCAACAACTGGATAAAATGATAACAGCATCGAATCTCGATGCAGTGTTGGGAGCCGAAGAATACCCACATCCAGTCGCTGTCGCCCTGACCAACATGGAATAGTTTGATCCACATGGGACTCAGAACACACACGAATGCATAAAGCAACTGAACTATGTCAAGAAAGAAAATATCATCGACATATCTTTCAGGAGCTGCAGTTTTGTAGCTTTCCTGGTCTTGTTGTCTGTCATGCTAAACCACTGTGTCGAGAAGATGTCTTCAAGAATGGAAAAACCCCCTTTTGACATACTGACATTTCAAACGAACAAGCAATACATCACGGCAGACAAATCGACCTTCGACCACTGCAATGTCCAGAACATAAAATTATGTTTTGAATAGCAAAAGCTATCCATATGTGTATTTGAAAACCACTTCCGATAAAGACGGATCTTTAAACGCAGTTTGAAGCCACCTACTAGGAATGCAAGTCCTACCCCATCCTTAGCCCAGAAATATTCTAATGGTGCCATTGCAGGTCTTCTACACATTCAAGGAAAACGAGCAAGTTAAAAATGGCAAGTTGGATAGTGGTATAGAAGTCATTTCCAAGGAAAAAAAGCCTACGCACACTGCTGGGTACTGTTTGATTTTGCATGACAGAGTAGTGAGCTATGATTGCTTTTCGGTGCTGGTGAACATGGTGAGCTAAGCATACATAAACAGGATGATTATTGTTTCTCAAATCAATTTGCATCAGGATGTGCTCTAACCCGTGAGGCTTCCAGAGCCAGAACAGTTACATACTCAAGGCTATCACAGTGTCCTACGACGGTGATGGCAAGATGCACACACGCTCCTTCCGATCCCCTTATTCGTGGATTGTTGGACGAGAAAAGCAAAAAGATTAACGACTGGCTGACCAAGTACTGCTACGGACTGGAGTGGGTCGAAGGCAAGATCCCAAACCATCAAGAGGGAAACATGTTGCGCGAACTGCTGATGCAGTTTCTGCAAGGACCAGATTAAGTGGTGGGGACCGATCAGAAGAAAATTGTTGAGCATCTTGTGCATAAGTGAAGTTTAAATCATTGATTTGCATTACGAGCATGGCTGTCCTTCGCTGCGCAAGCTGGCGAAACTTTACGACCACCAGCAGCGGCACCTGACTGAACGTGTATATGGAGGAACGCACAGCTGCTGTGCAAATGGTTTTCCTCGTCCCCTGGACCATGAATCAATGAGTTACAGCTAGACACGAAGTACCCGAAATGTAAGAAGATTTAAGTTTTCATGTGGCATTACACCTGATCAGCATCCATATTGTATAAGTGGGACGAAATTTTATGTGCGCTTATTTAGTCGCGGCACAGTGGTCCATTCGTCATGATGGCAATATTCTGTCCTTCGAATATTTATGGATGCACCAAGCCTGACTAAGGTAGCATTTTAAACAGTTTCATTGTAGAAGATGGATACATGCACACTTACACAGAAACCTGGGATGGCAGCGGCATGCAGCATATGCATTTCGTGCATTTTCCAGTTGTCTACGAACCAATGAAGATTCAAGTGGACTGTCTGGAAGTATTTGCCTGCATCCTGTTCTACATGATACTGAGGACGCAGCTGCCCTGTACCATGGAGCAAATCATCGCTTCGACCCAGACTCCTGCTATCAACCATGTGTCGGACTATGCCGTAGAGCTTTCACAGGCAGGAACATAAATCGTCGGTCT
Source organism: Clitarchus hookeri (assembly GCA_002778355.1). Taxonomy (NCBI): domain Eukaryota; kingdom Metazoa; phylum Arthropoda; class Insecta; order Phasmatodea; family Phasmatidae; genus Clitarchus; species Clitarchus hookeri. The sequence goes on from NQII01012229.1 coordinate 20,212, forward strand.
GCTGGCAGCATCCCAGATACAATACAGATGCATACACCCAGAAAACCAGACGCCATAGTGTACAACGTCGGTGCCAGGTGCTCGTTTCAGTACCTAACATGGATGGTTCTACCTCCAGCTAGGGAAAAAAACCTGCAACCACTCGTCATCCCAGCCCAGCAGCATGTATTCCTTGAGATATGGATGCTGGATCCACCAGACCTGCTGTTGATGGTGGTCCCACCATTGGCGAGGCGTCAGTCGCGGAGTCAACTGTTAAATATTGGCAAGATCTGCAGTGTGGCTATGATGAGGTGGATGACCAATAGAAATCTGATGGACATCACTACGATCCAGAGACTTGTGGTTTTCTTCGCAAGAAGCTGATGCTTACCATCATTTGAGAAATGTTTAGAGATGCATGTAACCATCTTCTAAAGTAGAACAACAACATAAACTGTTTAACAAGTTATAAAATTGTTGTGTACTAAATAAATAGTGTATGACATATGTGTGTTTGATTTATTTTGCCCTTTTGATATTTTTTACTACAATGAAGTTATTTTTCTTTAATGAATTCTTAATGGTAAAATTAATTTTCAATCTCCATGTTTTGATTTTAATAAGTTTTGAAATATTTTTTTATATGTAAAATATATCCAACATTTTTTTTCTAATTTATTTGAGAAAATTATTTAATTTTTTTATAAGTTATTTAGAAAAATTATTAAATTTATTATTTTTTGTAACAAGTAATTTTTTAAATCACCTTAATATTTATACAACTATCCTGGCAGCAGTAATATTTTTTAATATGAATAAATGGGATGTATCTATATCTTAGAAATAAAACATTTAACCTATGGTAATTAGTAAATATATTATTCAATCATAATATTTCTTTTGCATCACACGATATATATTTTTTTCAAATCATGTTCTTTAGTGTAGATATCTCTCTTCTGCATCTCGAGCAAGTCCCCCACAATCTCCAGAGAGCCAATGCCACATCCATCTAAAAGTCTTCGTGTGAGGAGGTGGGTGACGACCTATTTCGTTCTGGCATCTTCCTCCCCCTTTACCAGCCGCATGGCCTGACCATGAGCATGGTTCCTCGATATTGGGACCAGGGGACTCCACAGTATGTTTGCCAGCACTTTATTTGGAGAAATTTTATAAAGTTATTTAATTAATAGTATTTTCCTTCTTTTTCGTAAAATAAATTTCTTCTCTCCAGTTCCACCTAAAAAAACTTAAACAAACCAGGCGAACGAACACAAAAAAATAAAACAGCATAGACGAAAGAAATATAAGAAGAGAAGGCATAGTAAGAACTTTGTCACCTACAGAAGTTTTATCTGCGTATGTTAAAATCACCATTTTACATTCACAATTCCAGCAAGAATAAATGTTTAACCCCTGTGTGAATTGTTCGTAACCCACGAGTCGGATGTCCAAAATAGGGGCAAAACATTATTCATACGAAATTGAGGAAGTAAAGTGATGAGCATATCACATTGAAAGAAAAGGGGCTTTGTTTTGTATAGTCTCTATCACATTTCCTATGCAGAAGTAAAATTTTTGCTGTCGTAAGGGGGAGAGTGGGATGGAAAACGCTTCATATTTTACACCCCGGAGGCGAGGAATGGCCTCATATTATGCATCCCGATCTCATTCACCCCCACATAATGAAATCCGTGTATTAAGAACATTGACTATCCCCATTCCAACATTGTTTTATTCAGTTGAGAAAATGTTATGTCATTCTTTCATGACATCGGTATGATGCATAGAAAAATCTCGCATACTAGACACTAGTAACATAATATTGAACAGAGAAACATATTATTTAGAAATAATGATTACACTTTGTGTCATAACAATTATATGTGGCCCCATGAAAATACATAAGCAAGGCAGACGAACCTTCCATGCAATGCCGTAAAATCTTAAAGACAACCCAGTTGGCCACAACGAATAGAAATGGGGAAAAAATCAAAGCAAGGCCGTCTAACCTTGCATGCAATGCCGAAAAATCTTGATGACCCCACAGTTGCCTACAAATATATAAACTGAGAAAATAATAAAAACACAACACACAATGCTGAAAAATCTTGAAGGCAATGCAGTAGACTTGTAGCCTACAAAAATAATTTACACCATTGAGGTAAAATGGAATGTCTGTAGAGTGTTCAAAATATTGTGAATAAAAGAGCAGAGATGAAAAGCTAACGACACACCTGACAAGATATACGTAATCTTGCGTGAGCTAAGGCTATCATTACGATTTATTAATGGCACGCGTGACAAGATATGCATACTCTTGCTTGGACTACAGTGTATCACAGTAGATGATGGTAAGATATCTCTATTAAAGTGCCAATTTATTTTTGCATTCAGAATATAGTTCGTGCTGGTGCAACCTTATTGTATTAACATTTACCCACATCAAAGACTGCTGCTCCAGAACAGAAATGAAATATTAGAATTTGATTTTATCTTTTACTGCACATTTCTGTATGCCTTTCGCTCTTTTTTTTTTGTCACTTTTCCACTAAATTTGTACAAGTTAAGTTTTGCTCGTAACCCTGCAGGTTCTGTGATGATGTCCCTACCATATTTGTCTTTAAACTTGCCAACAACTTTTTTTGTTTTTTTTTTCGAGTAGCAGGGATGTGTGACGGTGTAGTCGCTGGAGTGAAATTAGTTTTTAAATCTTGTTTGCTGGCCAAATCATTGTAAAATTTGGGTGTATGTATCTCACACTGGAACGAGTCGGTATCCATTTATAACAGTTCCAGGTATTCTTCACATGTTTTCTTCATTACAACATATTGAAAATTGTACATTACAGTTTTAGACAGGTCGAGAACAGATAACCATGCATAAATAGGTTAATAAAATGGGATTTCTTCATGTTTGAAGTGCAGGAAGGCCAGATTCTCATCATAAATTTTACGGGCTAGGAACATGATCTTGAATAACAGTTACTTGAATATCTTACTGTTGCTCACTATTTCGAGTTTTAGTAGTTTCTCTTATTATCCATAAATTTTCTAAAAGTACTATTATTTACAAATTTAAAGAAATCTTTCTCGGAATTGTTTTAAGTAGTGTGATATTCTGTTGTCGTGAGGTAGATGCAGGGTTTCAGCCAGGGACTTTGTTCAAATTATATTGCAGGATGAATTTTCTTTATCATTAATCCATGTGTTACAGCTTGTTTCAGGTTGTTGTAGTGGATGATATAGCTTTTGTTGTTTTCGAGATTCGTCATCAGTTTCGGATGCTTGGAGCCTGGCGGACACTGTTTGATAGTAAGGAAAGTCAGTTCTTTGTGGTCTTCATGCAAGTCTGTGGAATATTCTATGTTGACTTCGAGAATATAGCCAGCATCAGCATTGTCTGGAACGGACATGACATCGAAGAGTGTGTTCTCGGCCTACTTAAAATTGCATTCTGAGAGCGGCAAACTCGTGGTCCATCCGTACAAATTGTTGGCATCCTGGTACTACAGGTGTGTCGTCGGCTTGCTTGGATCATCGGTTTCAGGCTCGTAGATGTTATTGGCTTTGTAGAGACGTTTTATGCACTGTGCGACATCACCATGTATACCATCTTCGACGAACATGTACATATCATAGTCGGTCAAAAATTATATTTGTACTCCCATTACATGAAGAATATCATCAAAAGCGATCCCTAGGGCACTGACATATTGAGTAAAGACGAACGTGTATGTGGAAATGCAGAGGCCCCTAATGTTTTCGGAAACATCGGCCAGGAGAAAGACATCTGTCTTGAGGTATATATCGCTGCATTCCCCTAATGAAATGCATCCGAAGGCTTGCCATACTGTCTAGGCACTAGCATTAATATACTCGGTGATTTCAGAGTCTGTTAGCTTGTTGTAAAATTTATCTTAGGGGCAGCTGTCGCTTATTAAACTTGTCCAAGCTGTCTACATAAACATATGGTAATACACCTTTTCAAGTGATAATTGCCAGTTCGTTAAGGTTGGAGAACTTCTGTGTATTTGCGAATTTTGAAGGAAGTAGATACTCGACTGGGATGCCAGATTGTGGGCCATAAAATGAAAAGTATCAACGAACTGCACAGAAATCCGTCTTCCAACTGCTTCCAACTGCTTCGAAAACTATATCATTTGTTATTTTGTTTGTGGAATAATGCATATTTCTTTGCTGTCATACCCCAAATTCTTGATGGTAAAATTATCATCATAACCCAGGTTATGGAAAACTACAACCACTGTCTTCAGGTGGCAGCGAAACAAATTGCAGAAATTACACGCTGCCCCGATGTACTTGCGAGTAAAATGATCATGATCCCTCACTTTGTGATTTTCGGGGATAAATGGTTTGAAACAATTACCACATGTCGGGGTCCGGCTATAATTTACTTGTTCGGTTGGCGTGAGAGGGTCCATCTTCATCGCCGTAGAACATACACTGGAGAGCGCAAAGACTGGTATAGGCGCGTGTATGCAAATAACAGAGGTATAGAACCAATGAGAGTAACGCGATGCGGTCAGCAGTGCCTATATAAGACAACAAGCGTCTGACAAAATAGCTAGATTGGTTACTGGGGTTACAATGGCAGGTTATCAAGATTTAAGTGTTTTTGAACGTGGTGCTATAGTCGGCGCACGAGAGATGGGACATAGCATTTCCAAGGTAGATATAAAATTTGGATTTTCGCGTACGACAATTTCACGAGTGTATCTTGAATATCAGGAACCCGGTAAAACATCAAATCTTCGACATCGCTGCGGACGGAAAAAGATCGTGAACGAACGGGACAAACGACGACTGACGAAAATTATTAAATGTGGCAGACGTGAAATCATTTCTCAAATTGGCGCAGATTTCAATGCTGGGGCATGAACAGGTGCCAGCGTGCAAAATATTCAACGGACCATCGTTGATATGGGCATTCGGAGCCGAAGGCCCACTCGTGTACCGTTTTTCACTGCACAATACAAAGCTTTACGACTCGCCTGGGCCCGCCAACACCGCCATTAGTATGTTGATGACTGGAAACACGTTGCCTGGTCTGACCAATCTCGTTTCCAATTGTATCGGGCGGATGGACGTGTACAGGTATGGAGACATCCTCCTTAATCCATGCACCCTACATGTCAACAGGGGACTGTTAAAGCTGGTGGAGTATCTGTCATGTAATGGGGAGGGGGGGTGCAGTTGGCGTGAATGGGACACCTGATACGTCTAGATACGACTCTGACACGTGACAGATATGTAAGCATCCTGTCCGATGACCTGCACCCATTCATGCCCATTGTGCATTCCGATGGACGTGGACAATTCCAGTAGGACAATGCGACACCCCACAGGTCAAGAGTTGTTACAGAGTGGCTCCAGGAACCATCTTCTGACTTTAGACACTTCTATTGACCACCTAAATCACCTGATATGAACATTATTGGGCATATCTGGGATGCCTTGCAACGAGCTGTTAAGAAGAGATCTCCATCGCCTCGCACTGCTATAGATTTGTGAACTGCCCTGCAGGATTTATTGTGTTAATTGCCTCCTGCATACCTTCATATATTAGTTGAGTCCATGCCACGTCGTATTGTGGCACTTCTGCATGCTCGCGGGGGCCCTAGACGATATTAAGCAGGTGTACCAGTTTTTTTATCACTTCAGGGTATGTCCTTTACTTTTCTTCCAATATCTACGATTGTGTCCATTAATTTATTTTCTGCATCCTGTCTCCTGTACAGTATTGGCTCAGCAGTCAGTGTTCTGGTAAGGGCTGCCGGAATTACATCGTTATCTACCTTTAAATAAACACAGAAAATGTATCCCTAGTGTTTTTGTATGCATATGTGTGCGAGAGGCTGGGGTTTAGCTGCCAGGTGTGAACTGGTTTATGTATGGCCTCAAAGTCAGCATACATGACGACCAGCAATTTATCTCCAAAATTATAGGTTTTAAATTTAAAATGAGTAGCTTAATATATTGCCTTGGCTGTGCCATCTGGGCATGCACTGGAGCATGACTTTTGCCTTAATGCTTGTGCTGCTGTACATATGTTTGGCAGGTCAATCCAGTAATTTAGGCAGGTTATGGTTATATTCGAAACACTGCTTGCATATATGAGTTATTGTATGGTCAATAGTCAACTGCGATTGCACCATGCTTGAAAAATTCTTTATGTAGGTGACGCGTGACATAATTAGGTATTATAATTGGCGCTGTCAATAACCAACCCTCCCCCGCCAGCTTAAACCAGTGTAGANACGCGTGACATAATTAGGTATTATAATTGGCGCTGTCAATAACCAACCCTCCCCCGCCAGCTTAAACCAGTGTAGAGAGACACGTGTCAGAAGATCACTGAAGAGAAAGGACAAGCCGAGGTAGGAGCCCGAGGTCAAGCCTTAAACGTGTCCTGCTGCGTAGGCCTAATGCCCACCTCCCCCTCCCCATAACAAGCCAAGTAAAATTTGTAAGTGCCAAGATATGACGAGATAGGCAAGCGTAGTTCGCCTGACGTCAGAAAACACGCACCGCGGAAGAATAAGCTGAGATCGTAAATTCAAGGGGCAAGTTCACCACTTCCTCCCCCCCCCCCC
>NQII01012230.1:0-29753 GCA_002778355.1 Clitarchus hookeri
CACACCGACATTTCTTTCGTCGCAGCAATCGAAATTAAAATATGGCAAATTCTCTGTCACAGCAAACGCAAAATTTAGTACAAAATGTTTTAACTTTGTTATCCGTAAATTGTCATTTGCACGTGATTTACATCGTTCCTTGCTTACTAAACTGAAAATTACAGAATTCATAATAATCATAGGTATACTCGGTACCCAAAACAAGAGCCTTTAAACAATAAAATGGAACAAAACGCCTCCCTCGTGGTAGTCAGACTTTAACCGAACTATAATAACCGAACATCAAAAGTGATTGGAGTATTTAAGGTCAGGTCAAAAATAAATACGAAGTACGTCTTAAAATAACTTTTTCAGTCTCAATTTAAACTTCAAATTATAAATAATAAAATAAGTCTCACAATTTTAATGACTTTATTAAGAATCCTTTAGCACGTAACAGTTACAACCTTAATTGCATACTTAGATGACGTGTGGAAAGGTTTGTGCGGCTATTGACAACAGGTTCATGAAAGACGACGAGCTTGGAAGTGAGCTTGGAACACTGCCTGAATGCAAGCGCTGGAGAAACACATGATATGCGAGAAAACCCGCTGACCAACGGCATCGTCCGTCACGATTTCCAGGTGCGAAAATCCAGGAGCGGCCCCACGGGAAATCGAATACGGTTTGCCTTGGTGCGAGGCGAGCGTTCTAGCTGTTTCGTCACCACGGCCCACAGTTAGATGAAATCCTACACTCCTACTGATAAAGTTTATGATATCTTAGGAACTCAAAACCAATTTCTTGTACTAACTAAATGATCAGTCCGATAAGCCGGACACAATATATTCACAATTTCTGTAGTTAAAGTATTGTAGGTTTTTAAAAAGGAACTGCATTTATTGGTTAACTAAACCCCAGCCAAAGCCAATATAAACATATTGTACGACGATAACAAAAGTCACTCTCTGTACTATGTGTATCTTGCTAAAACTATAGATAGCGGACAGAACAATACGATCACCCGTGAGATAACGGGTCCTATTATGTTTCTCGCCATACAGCCACGACACAAGAAAACCGTGATGGCTGAGATATCTGCAATTTATACATAAAGCTGATTTTAACACAGAAAATCGTGCATTTTTGAGCTGTAGCTTATTATTTAAATAATTGCATAATTTACCTTTTTGGCAGGGGAATATAAAATCATTTTGTCCCAAAATTCTCGCATAAAGGTTTTATAACATAATAAAACTAGTTTAATCAAAGCAAAAAAAAAAAAAAAGACGAGAACCATTAAAACCGAAACATATTTACAAAAATCACGGGTGTGAAGAAATTACTTTCTAGAATAAATATTTTCAAACTATGTAAAATAGTTGAAAATCTTATGAAATTTGTAAAATGCAATATTGTCAGTACCAACACAATGCGACAGCAAATTTTATGTAATTCGTGTTCTCGTCATTTATCATCTGCTCAATAGTTTGACGTGGATAAAAGCCTGCAAACGCCCATTGCTTTAGGATCCAAAAGCGCAAACTACGTAACTAACAGAGTGGTGGACATCTCTTCATAGTTATTAACTGTTGACAGCGTAGTTGGCTGTCCGCTATGTTTTGATTCACAGATTATGGAATTTGTTTCCATTCTTCATGCAGCACGATTAATAGATACAATTCACCTGCCTGACAAATGGGTCTGGCAGCACAAGTAGCTCCATTTCACCACACAGACATCCTGTTTGTTTCAAGTCAGGGTACCCCTGCCAAAAATTAGTGAATTCGCTAATATAGCATTCCACTAGGCAAGTTAATTGGAGGTAAATAGCTATCTGACGACTTTTGGTAAAATATTAGATGGCAAACACATATAGCTTTCAATTATTATTACTTAAATCAAATAAGATAACCAATGCTTTCATCGATGGATTATTATTATTTGTTATGTATGATATGAAATATATCACATCATTTCAACAATTTTTGCATTCATAAAATTTTATAATATATTTTTATTTATTTAGAGAAATTTAAGTATTTCAATATCAGTCGCGTTATTCGTTTTTGAGAGTAACGGTTTTATATGGAAAAATAGGAAAATCTAACTCAGATGAATCAACCTACCATATGGGTTGTTCTTAAGTTCACTTACTACCAAGCCTGCAGCCATAGAGTTTAAAGGGGTAGTCAATTTTAAAGAAATTCCTTTGCAATGGATCAATTTTGAAGCCAGCCGATTCAAATCAAATATATTATACTTGGCTTTTCTTGAGGAATGTTGTCATTTTTAAAAACATTTTGCTAAATATTGAGTTATATATACATATATATATATATGCATTAAAAATCGTACTTTAGAAAAAATATGAATAAATATGTATATTAATTTTTTTAATGTCTTAACGTGGAATTATTTTCTGAGAATGTTGCGTTAAATATAGTTATCTTTAAAATATATGCTTTGAGTAGGAATTAATTTACTTTTATTATCCATTTAAACTCCGTGGCTGCAGCCCTGGTAAACAGCGCCCATTATGTGTGCATTAAATGCACAAATTGAATCGGTCTGTGCAGAAAAGGCTTCCGTCACAAAATATGAGAAAATGAGTTAGCCATCAAAAATATTCTCTGTACGTGGTTTTATTCATTGGTAGAAAAAGGAGTTTAGTCCAATGCATACAATGCCTTGGAAGCAAGGGCGACATTTAAAATTACATAAATAAAGGACTTGCGTCCATGATACATGACTGAAGCACTTTTTCCACAGAACAATTTGGAGGGATATTTTATTACCTGTGCAGTATCTAGTAAATTTAGCTCTTACGCATTGGCTAACATTTAAGATCGTTATTTATTGAGAAAAAAATGTACTGCATGTGTACTGATATTATGTTAGCATAAAGCCTATACAACAGAAGTTATGTATTGTAAATCACATCAACGTTTGTATGTTAATGGAAAACCAAGTGCAAGAAAGTGATGATACTGAGCAATAGGGAAATTATGATGTGTTAGGAGGTAAAAAGAGAAAGAAAACCACATGAAAATGGAAAAGAAATGTGAAGAAAACTGCAAGTTACAAGGTGAAGAACACAGATATTTCCAGGGTCGCTTGGTTCCTGGTTTGACGACTGGACCTTCGTGCATGTAATTGTTTTCCAATATAAATAAGTGACGTTAAAAAGTGTGAGTGAGTTAAATGGAAAAGTTAACAAATCATGAACATTTATCATTACTAAACGTAACAAAATAAATCAACTTAAAAATGAACAGACCCCATATACTTATTTCTTATTTTGGAGTGTGGTTATTATATTTTGTTTACCTATAATTGTACCCAATAACAAACAAGCTGTTGTAGTGTAAGCTACCGTATGCACACTTAATGCCGAAGAAGTATAATTATCTCCTCCTTTGCTTTTTTCATTTGCAAGAGGTTGAAGTGTTTTGAGGGAATCTGGGAAAATGATGAACGTGATTTTTTTTAGCGTCTGCATGGTCTGCCGTCGAAAAACGAACAATATTTGTTCATACAGTTCCTGATTGAAGCGCACGATGTAAAATTTCTTCCAAACAGGTAGACAAAACATTTACCTATTTCATTATCATTGGAAACAAACGCACGCGAGTTTTTCACAGGGCATTTTGGGCTGTGAATGCCATCACAGACAAGAAGTAGACAGAATTCTGAAGTTCATTTGAATAGGAAAAGCTCCTGAAGACAAAAGAGGTAAATGAAGCAGTGCAAACACATTGCCTCATGAAACAAGCGAAATCATTAGGAATCATATTGAGAGTTTCCCTGTTAAACAAGCACACTATTCAGGAAAGACTAAGGAATGTTTTGACGCCCGTCCAAGTGTTTATTCTAAGTATCGCCTTATGAAGGATAAATATTTAGATATGAAATGCAGCAATCATGTGTACTTAGAATTCTTTGAAAAAAAAGCTGCATCTTAAGATTAGGTACACCCCAAATAGACTGTTGCTGCACTTCCGAGGAACTGAAGGTAAAGATAAAAAATCCACACATAACAGATAGTGCAAAACGATGCTTTGTCGCATAATTAAAATTACTAATATTATAAATACGAAAGCCTGTGTGTGTGTGTATGTGTATGTATGTATGTATGTTACCACTCAGCTCCATAATGGCTGAACGGATTTTGGAGAAATTTGGTATGTAGGAACTTTAGGTCCTATAATAGGACATAGCATACTTTTAATCCCAGAAAAATGTACGATTCCTGTGGAATAACAATAAAACCTAGTTCTGCAATGGCTGGGAAAGTGACCGAAATATTTTTTTTCCTCTTGTGACAGAGTTTATCAGGCCACCCAAAAACCTTTGAAATGGCTTAACGACTGCTATCAATCGATAACAACCGGGACCGAATATTTAACGTGCCCTCCGAAGCCCGGAAGCGCTCAGATGTTATGCCACTAAACGGCCACCCATCCAAATGTGTGCCGCTGGGAACGTTGGTTACCTTTGGTGTTCGATTAGATCCCTCAGCCAAGCGCAAAAAGTTGTACCTAGGTACACTTATTTCTAAAGCTACAACTTGATGAAACTCACGTTTTTATTTTCATACATCGACGCTAGAAAGCGTAAATGTGGTAACTATGCGATAGTTGCACAGATACACTCCAAAAACAATACCCTACTTCTTGGCTATCGGATAAAAAATATTTCCTTCCGTTTGGGTTGCCGCAATCAGTTAAAAACCTAGGCAAGCATAGTGTTTTATAATTTTATAATTTTGTTTTCACAGAAATTAATTGTCTTTTCCCAATGTATTTATTAGTGTATCACTGTGAAACACAATTGTACCCGGGCGAAGCCGGGCCGGTTCGCTAGTGATCCAAGAAAGGAGAAGAAATATTATACTAAGTTACAACAGGAAGCAAAATCTAAAAATATGTCCACGTGTTTTGTCCTTGTGCATGGATTTCAAGAAAAACATTCCTCTATCTGCAATACCCGTCCAGGAGACGTTTTACTTGAGGCAATTGAATGTGAATGTTTTCTGTAGTCATGATATGAAATGAAATACAGGAAAGCTGTACCTTTATTGTGAAGGAATAGCTCATAAAGGTCATGACGAGGTCTGCACATTCATTTACGATTTCGTACAAGATGTTCCACCAAACATAACCTAGCTCCGTCTATTTGCCGACAATATTGACGGACAAAATAAAAATCACACATATTGTTGAATAATGTTAAGTTTGTCCCAAAGTGGTCGCTTTGAGAAAATTGAGCAATTTTCCGATAAGGGGTGATTTTATTTTACTCTGTGATATAGGGACTTTGAAATCATTAAGCGGGAGCTCGGATAACATGATAGGATCTGTTCTATTGAATAAATAAGGAGTTTGATAATACATAGCAGACGGATAGGGAAATTGGTAGTCAAAGAAGTACAATAAAAAGAAGGTATTTCACTTCAAAACGTGGTGGCAGACTTTGTACAAATAAATTGTCTTTCAGAAGAAACTCGGAGTCGACTAACACCAAAAGAAGGAAAATTTACCTTCGGTATAAGCTCCTTCATGCTATTCATTTATAACAAAACCTTTCCTGTAACATAAGTGGTAGGTAATTTCATAGACAACTTTACGTTGGCCATAAATCTTCGTTAGAAGCAAATCTACCAAAAACAGATAGCTTACTCTAAAGGAAAGGTCCCAATGATGAAGACGAACATTGATGACATCGTAAAGCTCAAACCATACATTCCAGGCGAGTATGAAGAGTTGTATTGTGAAACTTGTGAGTGGCCAACGGTAGAAAATTTTGACGTCGAAATTCAAGATGAATAACCGTATGAATTCAGCTGCTGACATCGCAATATCTCACGTTGCATCTCTGTGGACTCTTCTACCTATGTTTTGTATGTGAATAAATCTTACACTACAATCACTAAAGTTCTATTTCTTTACATAGACCTATAAACATAAATTAATACATGTTTATATGTATGTATATATAGAGAAACATATCAAATACCTGATATGAGAAGTCACGATCCTGCCTCATATTACCTGATCTTGTTTTACTTTACCAAACAGTACCTAATTTATATTAACTTTGCTTAAATTGACCTAACACACCTCATAAGTAGAAGGACAATAAGATAGCTGGTACAGGGGTTGGGGGCTGGGGTGCCAGTGTGCCAGGGCGGCCATCTTGGATGATGTCACGCCGAAACCTCCTGTTCTGTCATTCCTCATCAGCAACGTCCTTCTTGTTTTTCCCTCGGAATTTTCTCTATTCCCGATTTCCTGCTCTATCATTCCACCTTGTTTGTTCATGGTCTTGCATTCCTATTCTTTTACTTTATGCTCTGTCATTCCGATTATTTTTCTCATGATCTTTCATTCTTTCCTCTTTCTCCCACGCCCGTTCTCTCTCGTCCGCTCTATCCTTTGGTTTTCTCGTATTCCTTCTGGTGTCCTTTATTTTATCTCCTTTCTTCCAACCCTTTTTTTCCTCTCTCTCTCTCTCTCTATCTATCTATATAGCTTTTTACGTACTCCACCTTTAATACCCACGCCTGCCACCAGTCATCTGCTACAGGAGGCTACCTTTAATTCTCGCACCCACCAGCAGATTGTGCAAAGTTCTACCGTTCGCAGCTAAGAGCGCTGAAATTGATGCGGCAAGCTTGTGTGTTCGTAATCACGTCACCTGCAGAAGTGAGCCGCTTTACTGCCGACCCAAGGTGTACCGGAACGATCCCGCACTCTTTCGGCATATTTTAAGTTCCGAAACAACAACTAACTAAATAAATTTCCACCGCTCCTACCGACCACCGTTTGAACTAGACTCCCCGATGCTAACGCACTCCTATGGCGACATGATTACGAACACACAAGATGGCTGCATTGATACCAGCGCTCCTATCTGCGAACGGTAGAACTTCGCACACTCTGGTGGCAGGTGCGAGAATTAAAGGTGGCCCCTTGCAGCAGACGACTGGTGGCAGGCAAGGGAATTAAAGGTGAAAGACGTATAAAGCAGGGGGGAGAGAGAGAGGTAATGGTTGGAAGACAGGAGAGAAAATAAGGGAAACCAGAAGGATTATGAGAAATCCAAAGGATAAGGTGACATGAAGGAATAAGAAAGTATGAGAAAAAAACGGAATGCCAGAGCACGAAGTAAAAGAATCTGAATGCAAGAGCATGAAAAAATAAGGTAGAATGTTAGAGGAGGTAGACGGGAATAGGGAAAAAGGGAAATTCCGAGGGTATAAAAGATAAATTCCAAGAGAAAAAGGAGATGGACGCTGCAGACGAGGAATGACAGAGCAGGAGGTTTCGGCGTGACGTCCTCCAAGATGGCTGACGTGGCACCTTGACACCCCAGCCTCTGTGTCAGCTCTCTTAATCTCCTTCTACTCTCATATAACTTAACATAACCTATCTTAAACTTATCGTATTAACTATGACCTAATTCATCCTAAAAACCTTTCTTAAAAATTTCCTCAAATATTGTAAGATGTATTTCTATGCAAAAGGGGCTTTAGTCCAAGACAGAAAACATTTTTTTCTTTCCAGGGAAAAGAGTTAGATATACACTATTTTCAATATGTGCCATTTTTTGCACCAACAGACGCATTGAATACTATTTTTTCAGCTTGTTGGATTTAATAATACTCACTATAAAAAGTTTTTTTTTTTTTTAATGATAATGAACATTTAGTGACTGAAACCCTTTCTGCATAGACCAATTTTATTGATATTTTTTTAAAGCTGAAATGTGTCATTGTACGGATCAGAAACAGCTCAGTAACTTATCAACCAGTTCCACCTAATTTTTTATGTCAACAATGTGATTGCAGGCCACAAAATATTTCTATGGTTACCCCTATATTTTCAAAGTTGTCAATTTAGTATTGTCATATTATGTGTATGTCATATATACGGTACCATTAAACTTATTTATCTCAATACTGGTATGCTGAAGTACCTGCCATGTGCACAAAGTACATTAGGTAAAAGCTTCAATCGTTCTCCATTTTTTAAGGTATTGCCACCATAAATATATGTTGTTGTTTTGCATCTATCTGAGAAACAACTTGACCGATTAACATCTGCCTAGACATTTATTAACATACGAGATCATACCATATATGTTTCCAGAATCTCATAAACATAATTTTAATATGTGCGTAGAGGAAAGTTAGCTATATGTTTGAACTGGTGATCATTGTATGTATACATACACAATATTTTGTATGATGTTTAATAATAAAATTATACGAGTTTGAGAGTATTTCTACTGTCACGAACTCACTATTTATAATTTTAGCAGAGTTACATTTTATGACAGTGTTCTTCCGTTCAAACAATACATATATAGTGTAATCGTCATATTTTTATATATAAAGTTTAGTTTTTGAGAAAAATCTTTTCTTAGCCCACCAGGTCGTATGTTATTATTTTTCGTCTACGAACAAGTGACATACTAATGCATTTTCAATCCATGGGTACTTACTGTGGCACAAAATCTTCAGGAAATAGAGATTTTTTCTTATGCTACATTACAAATTTACCACAAATATGTCCTGGACCGTAATCCGAATTGGAGACATTACGAGGTAAGTCATATGTTCTATCTCTAGATGTAAACTCAATATGGAAAGTGCTATATACAGCATCAGGTGGAATGCATTGTCCAAACCTTTCCACTAAATGGTACTGCATTATACATGTGGTATCTGTTCTAGACATTTTATACAGAATGTTTCTTTTTTCTGTGAGAAGTAGCTAGGGCATGTACCTTAATACAAAACCACGTCCACATGAGCATATGCCCTGGGTTCTGTGACTCCCAAGTCACTAACCCATGTACTTGAGTGTTACACCCCTGTTTGTGTACAGAGTGTGGTGTATATGATCTTGGAACGTGCGTTGCTATGCACGTTTCTTTGTTGACACCCAACAACAAAGCACTATGGATACTATGCTATCTGAAGCTAGTCCAGCGTCTCTCTTCACAGAGTACCGTGTTCATGGTGGCTTATTCCATTGGCGAAATGGTGAATATGCATCTAATGCACGAACGTACCGTGTGTTATGCGGCGACAGTGAGTCTGCCAACGTAAAGCTTCCCAAATCGTCATCTGGAAGATGGGAAGACTTTTCAGAAATATATGAGCGGCTCAGTGAGAGTGGCTCATTCCCTAAATACAGTGCGCAAGCTGGTGAACTCCGCCGAATGTTCTAACTCACATTGTTGAGTGCCTTGGTGACGTCGTACGGTGAATAACAGCAGCAGAATGCGTGGGACATTGAAGAGTTTAGGGAAGGGAATAGTTGGAAACTAGAATTCTGCCACAATATTTGTAGTGCAATAAATAACTTCGCAGATAGCTAATTGTTTTTAGTGAGAGAGATACCTCCATGTGTTTGCTCTTCAACAACGCTCGGAAAATGGTGGTTAAAAATAAGTCTAATTGTGTCGGGTAACTATAAGTAATTTTAAAAGTTCAATGTCCTAAAACAAAATATAAAATTGATGCAACTACTTGAAATAGCCTAATTAGAACACTGGTATAGCGAAAACAATTACCATAATTAATAAAACCATGCCAGAAACTAGAAATGTGAGATATTGAGAAGTAATACTGAAATACTTAAGTCTGGATCCAAATAATGCGCCACACAAAAAAAAACTTAGCATTTTGCTCTAATACTTATTAATACTTACCAGAGAAAACAATGTTATAACATTTGTGTTAAAAATTGAAACAGTAAAAATTTATGTTTCTTAATAAAGAATTGATTTATTTATTAATGGATTCAGTTACTGAAATATGATACCAATTAAAAAAATTATTTTCACAAACCATTTAAACTGGAATACCCTTTATCTTTAAAATGTACTAGTTACACACTCGCTAAAATTAAACATAAAAAAAGTAAATGCGTTTCACGACTTAATTATATTAGAAATACACGCAAACATTTTTGGAACAAATTCATTTTATCTTGTCTTCGCTGTACAATTTGAAGGAAAGTAATTAAATTTTAAAATATTAAATGAAATGTGCTCAGTAAAATTTTTTGGATAATTAAGTAATTTATTTTGCTTTCTGTTTTATAATACATACAAATGTAAGAATACACAAATTTGTAAAATATTTACTTTTCTAATCATTTCACAGTTTCACTTCAACGACGCATAAATAAAGTAATGAAGCTCATATCAATGTTAACTTTAAATATGGTGGAAGAATACTTAGTGTGCGGACAATTATATCTGAAAGAGGCCTTTCAAAAGGGCTCAGTTTGCCGTGAACAGCATTTTTCAAGTACGGCTTTCACAGTTTCAGCAGAACACTGGAAGACCTTAATTCGGGAACCATCGATTCAAGGACACATGTTCTTTTGGAAGTTTTGTTTTGAGGTGTACTGTCCACGCCCTTGTTACTTCCCACTTAAATCTACGCATCCTGTATATCTCCTTCAATCTTTGGGTTTCAATATTAACTTATTAATTTCTATATTATGTACATAAAATTTACTGTATTTCACTAAAATCATTCATCTAAACAGTTTTTGATCTTCAAACAAACTGTTTTATAACCGTAAAATGTTATTTTCAATTTTCATTTCTGATCTTTTAAAACATTTAAATCTACTTTATCGTTAACTGGTTATTAGTGCATTTTAAACTATAAACCAACAAAGTTAGCTATTACTTTCATTTTCTAATTTATGTAATGATAAATCTTTAATTAAGAACCGTAATTACATAGCTTTTGAAGAAGATTATTTGCAACCAATTCTGTATATTTCAGTTTTTATGGATTCATAAAAAACAATTGTTCACATATTAAAAATTTAAAGTTTTTCTATTTCACTTAAAAATAAATATAACACTAAATTTATACATATATTTATTATTTGAGATCGTAATTTATTAGAGAAATATTTAAATACTTCTAAATTATGCATACCTAGGTCTACTGACTATAACATTACATTGATAGATATGCGATGCTGCTAAATTTTCAGTAAATATTTATTAGCATAATAACATATGTACGATTAACTCTCTTTGTTTTATTACCCATCGTTTTACGATACAAAATATTATTTGTTAGTTTGTAAAAATATTTCTAAAAAAATGGTCTTATCTATTTCCCATACTGATATATTTGTAAATATGTTTCCTAGATATTTAATTATTTAAAATTAGTACTCTTTAAAAGTTAGTTAATTTTAATCCCTGAAATAACGGACTAACAATGTAGAATTTTTACTTGAATAAATAAACACTTTTACTATCAGAAATGTTAATACTTTATTTTACCATAAGCAGAGTAAACTATTTCTGCTTTCATGTTACTTATTAAGATACTCTAAATTTACGACTTATATAAATATATGACATACTTCGTTAAATAAATAAATTACATATACCTTAACATTTATAACTTTATTATCTTTTATCACTCCGAAACTACCTTTAAGTAATTACTCTCGCATAGACGTTCTAAAAAGACATTTAGTATATAAAAACTACACATTTTTGGTTATTTAATTTTGTGATTATTATATAAATGTTAATAATCTTCCATTTCATATAATTTACAATACTTTAAATAGCTTATATAATACACATATAATACCATATTATATTCAGGTAATAAATATGACTTTGCAAGTTATATTAAAAGTGCATCCCAATGAAAAAAAAGGCTTTCAAATATCATATAGGATTTTCTTTAGACACTGAGTAAAATATGGTGAATTGTAACACCAGGATTTTATAAAGAATTAATCTACAGGTAATTTTGTATTATAGTCAACCATTTAGTTGCAGCAGCTCCATGAGTCTAGCGTATGATCGTGTATGAATCACCGCTACCACCTTACAAAAGAGCTTTTGAAGCCTATGTTTAGCCCACTTGCGAGTACACGTGTGGAGGTAGCGGTGATTGTAGCACTGGAGTTGGGTACGAAATTATGTTCAGACCAATTTAACTTCTCTGCGCGAGCGCACGCAACTGGCGTAACCACCTCACAGGCCTGCCAGGCATTAGAGAGTTTTTCGAACCCGATGTAACAAGATAACGTACTAGCTTCTGAGTACAACCTCACCGGTCTCACGGAGTATTCATATAACGGATATTGTGATATGCACTCAATTCTAAGTGTTTGTGTCAACGGAGCCGTTAATGCAGCCAGAGAATATTCATACAAATATGTGGCGTGGAATGCAGATAGTTTCGCCACCTAGATAATGAATGAGGGAGATTGAAAATGTTTTACCAACATCATTTGTTGATAGAGTTCAGTCCGACACACTAGACACTTGAAGAGGAAGACATGATTCTGAAAATGGTAAAAAAAAGTACCCACGCTCTAGTACCCGTGAAATCGCTAGAGTTTGCATATTGAACATGCACACTGTCAACATAACCGTTTGGGATGAGAATTTACACCCGTTCCACTTGAGCCATGTTCTCAACCACATACCACATGACCATCTTCTTCATGTATGCTACTGTGAGTGGCACTAACATGAACATGGGCGTGATCAACACTTTTCTCAGAACATTTTGTGGACTGATGAAGCTACTTTCCGCCAGTATGGTGTATTCAACGTCCACCATAGCAACATGTGACCAAGAGAAATGAGCGAGGGTGGCAATTTCTTGCCGTGAAAATATGTGGGCGGGTATCCTTGACAATGAGGTTGTTGGTTCCTACCTTCTACCCGACTATCTGACTGCTGATTCAAACCAACTTTTTCTGAGAGATGTGTTGTTGGACTGCTTTAAGTGGTGCAACTAGCCACTCACCATTGAATGTAGTTCCGGCATGATGACGCACTAGCTCATTATGCAGCTCGTGTGTGAAACCACCTACACACCTTACGTGAAAGGTGGATAGTACGTGGTCACCCTGTGCCGTTTGCTGCATGTTTGTCAGACCTCAATCTCTCAAATGTTTTCCTGTAGAGTCATCTTAAGGAACTTGTCTACAGAGATACACCAAATGACATTGCAGATATGGTGACAAAACTTCATGCCACCACTACTGTTGTTGATTAGGAGATGCTGAATAATGTACAAGGTAATATTTTGCAGGGTTGTGTTGCATACCAGCGAATGGACGCTGGACAATTTGAACATCTGATGTAAATCCCGCCTGTCTAACAATGTGTTGTAGAATCCTACTGTATACCACTAATCCTCTCCTTATGCTTGAAATGAAAATTGATTTATGTATATGTGTCCTGTGATTACATCATTCATCAGATGTGGAACATTTCAACACATAGTTTACTACCTTCATCACATCACTGCTGTGTAGCTGAGGTGGAGCCCCACACACTATATTACGCTAGATTTATGGGGTGGCCGAGACCAAACGGTTTGTCATTATACATTATTACCTGTTTGTTTAATTTCTTCTCAGTTTATACATCTATATACATCCCTAATAGTAGATATAATTCAACGGTTCCAGCACAGGAATTGTGGCAGAAAATTTATGGACCTTCAGATATCTTAAATGATGTTACCATCGCCAACTTGAAGATGCAGTATCAAAAGATTTCCACATTTTTTTTTTTTTAAAGTGTACAAATATTATTTCTTTATTCATATACTCCATGTAAAACCTACTACAATTTGTATATGCTTGTTTACCATTAGTTGATATTTACATACCACCAGAATTTGCATACATAGCAATAAATTGTCTGAGGCATCGTGAAATTTCCTTACAAATTCTCTGTCTTTGAAAATTAACAATTCTTACAGACTTCGACATCAATTCACCATGTAATCACCGAATCGTGCCATTTAACCAGGCAAAAACTTATTGCCCTGGTTTCGAAGAACCAGTTACTGGTGAATTCATACACACTTCAGGATGTCTTGTTCTTCCTCGCTGTGTAAGTTGCAAGACATCGCCATGCCAGACTACTGGTTTCAAGTCCGCACTTTTGCACTTTTTTCTCCTGTGACAACTTCAAATGCATGCTGCTATTATCTTCGGAATCGTGCTTACACAATTGCTGGTGCCATAAACACATCTTCATCAGTAGCATGTATGTTTTCCCATTTTTTCTTCCTTTAAAGCTTTCTTGCACCACTACTAATATAAGTCTTAATTTCTACTGGTACATTTTCATTCTGTGTAGGTTCGTCATGGCTAATTGCAGCAGCTTTAAGACTTATTCACTTACCATTGCCTATATCGTCCTTCCATTGTATATTAGCTTAGAACACAATTTAAGCAGAGATAATGTCATGGATGTCCGAATCAATTAGTTTATTCGATGACCCACCAGGGAGGTAGGACATGTCATTGTTTTAAGCACCGATTTTAATGCACGCTGTCTCGAGGCAAACAAAGGTGCACTCTCTTATATGGCTTGGAGTGTTGCTTTAAAGCATCACATATAGCAAATGCTGGACCAGGTATGTTACATGGGAGTGGTTAAGAGGTTACACCTTTCGTAAATTTGTTCTTTTCATGCTGCAGTGCATTCAAAATTTACTGAAGATCCTGCCATAGGAACAACATTGTTTGCAATGTAATGATATAGCACTTGAATAAGGTATATATAAAGATATATTCTCCGCAGAAGGCTTTGTGCAAGAATGAGCTTGTTCTATCTTCATGGAAAAAAGTGTATGTGCATGTAAATCTTACACAGAGCTGACTCCACATGAGGCTGAACCAACCCAAAACTGACTACACACGGGGATGACTCGACATGGGAATGACTCCACAAGGGGATGGTTCCACATGCAGATGACTCCACATGGAGTTGACTCCGAATGGAATTGACTCCGCATGGGATTGATTCCTGCCGAGACTAATCCCTGCCGAGAATAAACTCCGCAAATACTGACTCCGCGAAGAAATTGTTAACAACTGAGATTTTAGTCAGGAAATGCCACTCTTATTATGAACTAGCTTTCTGTAAGCAATGTAAGATCTATGCACCAATATTGTCCTTAGGTACAGTGTGCAGAACAATATTTCCTTATCCATAAATGTATATCAGCAATGGGTCCCATAAGATAGGATATCATCCTTCACCCACTGAGCAGAAGAATCAAATATTAACTTGTACTATATAAAGTCTTTTGCGACACTTCATATACATTTATGTACCAAAATCATTCCTTCGAGTGAAACATAGATTTAATGCATATGGCAATGATTAAATGCATGATGTGTAGGTATTTTCGAGTGCAATGATATTCAAATTGCCATCTATAGAAGGCACTTTGTAAATTTACTTTCACGAAAGTGTCCATATTTTACTAGCAGTATGATTGTTATAGTAGACATAATATCTGGACATGTAGATTTCAGCTGATGGCAAGCTGCTTACGGGCTATGCTCTTATATGAGATCAATTAATGAAAGGGGAGTAGCGATGGTCAATCACTTTTATTCTAAATCAAATGTTGCACTTTTAAAACGTTTTTTGGGACACATCTGGAACAGTGTGGTGCACTTATATTAGCAAGATTATTCAAAAAGGCCANCGTTTTTTGGGACACATCTGGAACAGTGTGGTGCACTTATATTAGCAAGATTATTCAAAAAGGCCATATGTTTAATCAACCTTATTATAAGTGGAGCTTTCCTATCGACTGACTTTACCATAGTGTTAGCATGTTTGTATAGATTTCCTGCAAAATAGAAGATATACACTTAGGCGACAAAAGTCATGGGATACCTCCTAATATCGTGTCGGACCTCCTTTTGCCAGGCGAAGTGCAGCAACTCGACGTGGCATGGACTCAACAAGTCGTTGGAAGTCCCCGGCAGAAATATTTAGCCATGCTGCCTCTATAGACATCCATAATTGCGAAAGTGTTGCCGGTGCAGGAGTTTGTGCACGAACTTACTTCTCGATTATGTCCCATAAATGTTCGATGGGATTCATGTCGGGCGATCTTGGTGGCCAAATCATTTTCTGGAATTGTCCAGAATGTTCTTCAGACCAAACGCGAACAGTTGTGGCCAGGTGACATGGCGCATTGTCATCCATAAAAATGCCATAGTTGTTTGGGTACATGAAGTCCATGAATGGCTGCAAGTGGTCTCCAAGTAGCTGAACATAACCCTTTCCAGTCAATGATCGGTTCAGTTGGACCAGAGGACCCAGTCCATTCCATGTAAAAACAGCCCACACTATTATGGAGCCACCACCAGCTTGCACAGTTCCTTGTTGACAACTTGGATCCATGGATTCGTGGGGTTTGCGCCACACTAGAACCCTACCATCAGCTCTTATCAACTGGAATCGGGACTCATCTGACCAAGCCACAGTTTTCCAGTCGTCTAGGGTTCAATCGATATGGTCACGGGCCCAGGAGAGGCGCTGCAGGCGATGTCGTGCTGTTAGTAAAGGCACTCGAGTCGGTCTTCTGCTGGCATAGCCCAGTACAGGCAAAGTTCGCTGCACTCTCCTAACGGACACGTCTGTCATACATCCCACATTGAAAGGACGACAATAAAGTGCGTCTGTTGCTTGTCTGTTAACACTGACAATTCTGTGCACATGTCGTTGGTCTTGGTTATTAAATGCAGGCGGTCGGCCACTGTGTAGTCCATGGTGGGATGTTATGCCTGAAATGAGGTATTCTCGGCACACTCTTGACACTGTGGATCTCGGAATGTTGAANTGGTGGGATGTTATGCCTGAAATGAGGTATTCTCGGCACACTCTTGACACTGTGGATCTCGGAATGTTGAATTCCATAACAATTTCCGAAATGGAATGTCCGATGCGTCTAGCTCCAACCACCATTCCGCGTTCAAAGTCTGTTAATTCCCATCGTGCGGCCATAATAACATCAGAAACCTTTCACGTGAATCCCTTGACTACAAATGAAAGCCCAACCAATGCACTGCCCATTTATACATTTTGTACACGATACTCTTGCCATCTGTATATTTGCATATTGCTATCCCATGACTTTTGTCACCTCTGTGTATGTGCTAACAGAGTCGCAGAAATTNCCATCTGTATATTTGCATATTGCTATCCCATGACTTTTGTCACCTCTGTGTATGTGCTAACAGAGTCGCAGAAATACAAGAGAGTAATGATCAGCAGATTGAGACCCATTTCGTCAATAGAAAACCCTGCATATCTCATTTTACAAAATACCTTCCAATCTCAGTTAAATTAAAATTTCTTGTCGTGGCATGGGCCTCAATGGCTACCATGTTCCTTCACAACATGGCATTTTTGTAAACTGCCTGCAATACAAGCTGTGCCTAAATAATGTAAGCTTTAAAAACACTTCACTACGACCAACATATATTTAATTGCAAAAATACTTGCCATACTGTCAATGCTCCAAAGGATAGTGATATACTGCTTCAGTTTCGCACAGAATTTTAGGCTGCCATATGCGAAGCTGAAGACTGGTCGACTTGAATTATAAGAACACATGGAATGGTTAAACGGCAATATAAAAATAGCCCACCTGCAGAAATATCCTAGCGAAATTAATTACCTTAACCATGGGTATCAAATCTTCAGTAGAAACTATCTTTAGTATATCAATCGTTTTTTGTGCAATGTCCATTTGCTGCACATTGGGAGCCAGCTTAAGGACCCAGAGTTTCTTTCTAGCAGAAACATCAAATAATTTTACCTCCGAGACACCACCGAACATGACTGGTTATAGATAATTAACATCAGCGCCTGCTTCATGCTAATCCTCAGTTATTACTTTCAACACTGAGACAAAATTTTTGCAATAATAGTGGAATATCTTTGTTCGAAGCATTCCCCATCAGTCTATTGTTTGTCAAAAACAGAAGGCAAAGACCTCGCAGAGTTTATAGGTCAGTTACTCGAGTCTTAAAATGTGTTCTTGATTTTGTTTGCTCATTAGTGTACTGAATTTTGTTTGCTCAAGAGTGCAATCGACACTTGTTGCATAGTTACATTATAGTTAAATTAGCGCACATGTGTGTCAGTGAGACGCTTGTTACCTGCATGTACATGCCGGTCGGTTATGCCGCTACAAAGGAGAGGGGGCCATGCAGCCAATAGACGAGCGTGCACGCAAGACATAGGAGGTCACGATCCTGCCTTCCGCTCGTAGTGAGAATGCCATTTGCTGTGCTGTGTCGGGGAGGGAGGCGAATGCNAGGAGGTCACGATCCTGCCTTCCGCTCGTAGTGAGAATGCCATTTGCTGTGCTGTGTCGGGGAGGGAGGCGAATGCACTCACTTAATTCTGTTGGCGGGCCTCTTTCCAGGCGCTTTTATGGGGTGGTGATGACATCCTGTTTGGTCATACCCCTTCGCAGGCGGGACGGTGAAGGTGAGTGCCTACAAAAAGAAAAAAAATCACTTTCCCTTTAGGACTTAATGCTCGCTCGCGGGCTTGCAGTAGATTCATGTCCATTAACAGTACTTTTTTTAATGTATGTTGTTTCAGTGACACAACACAGCATGTACAGAACACACCCTGTACCATACCTGAGTGCTGCTAACCTTATTCGTAATAGGAGACACATATGTGTGGCATTGGTGGTGGTGATTGAAGTTAGGAGTTTCACCTGGGACAGAATATTTCTAATCTTCTGTGATAGAATGCAATGGCATGGGGTAGATAGAGCACCCCAAGTGAAACATACCGAAGTTTTGAAAAACAGCATACCTGCCATGGAGCATGCTACAGTTCATGTACAATATGAATAATAAGTGATTTTTTATGCCCCTTGTGTATGGGAGGAAATCGTTCGATACGACCCACTCTTGTGTCCCGACCCATGAGTGTTTGCAGCTGTAACTAACCGCACGCACACCGCAGCTACATGTGACTCCCTATGGTGCTGAGTAGGGATGGTGCCACTACAGAATGCAATGTTGTGTGGGGAGAAACTGGGAGCACCACGAGTGAACCTTTTTTTTTGTACAATTTATTTGTACAATAGGGTAGTTATGAGGCATCGAAATTGCGTGTTTTCAGACTAGCTTAGGGTTATGGAATTTATCCCATAGGGTTCCTCCTGGCCATCTGGTGTCGAGCAGTCCATAGTGCATTTTGCAGACCGACCAGTCGAGACGTCCTTCGTCATCACCGTTTCCTCTACAGACAAGATGGATAAAGGCCATTCCTCCTTTCCATATTCTTTCCTTCTTTCGCATCAGATTCGCAGTCATCATCCATTTCATCTTTGTCATCCAAATAACAGCCATCCACATTGTCAAATCNTCTTTCGCATCAGATTCGCAGTCATCATCCATTTCATCTTTGTCATCCAAATAACAGCCATCCACATTGTCAAATGCACCTACATTGCGGTTTCTGCGACAAGGTGTTTCATGTCCAGTAAACTGGGCTGCGACATGAGCGCACCTGCGCCCAATTAGGGAAGGCTCTCCTTGTCGTGTACACACTTTCCACAGGGGCGACATTCGCCCATGCCGACGAACTTGCGAAGCACCTAACGACCTGCACTGGACAAAGCAGACAGGTTGCTTCGAGTCATTCCAAGTTCTGCAATGGGGTTTTCAACCACACAGGAGATGCAGGTCGCCACAAATGTGGCTACTGGGCGAATCCCAACGCCGAGACTCTTAAGTTTGGGAACTGCGGGAGGAAGTTTTCAAATATGCCGACAATCAGCATGTACACAGTGCCAAGAGTGATGTCACCACCGCCCCATTGCCAGCGAAAAGAGCTCGCATGAGGCCCATATAATTTGTCCAGGCTCACATATTGCTGCAGACAGCCAATCCCACCATAGTGCAATCGTCATTGGTGCCGGCGAATGTAACGCATATGGGTTTGTAGGGACCGAGTGCACATTTCTGGTCACGATAAAAACATACGTCGCCGAAAATACCTCATGCCAAGCCATGGATATTTGCATCTACCTCAAACGTATTAAGGAATGTATCATCGGCCAGCTGGAGCAGGAGATCGAGGACCAGGGAGCCATTAAATTTAATGTTTTCCTCGAATGCGCATATGGCAAACCAGAGCCACAGAAGGAAGAGATGGGCCAGTGCACCTTCAAGATAAAAAATCATAACTCTCTACAATGTTAGAGACATTGAAGATGCTGTGACGACCGCCATTGCCAAAATATGTCAGGAGGACAAGTACATGGGGAAGGGAAGTGGCAGGATTCTCACCTCCATGAAATGGCTTCAGCTTTGTGTCAACAAACTAGACCAACTGGGAGTGTCCTCCTACATCGCCTCGCCTGCACATATTGAAGCCAAGAAGGCAATTATTAATCTACAAAACCGGGACCAGCAGTGCTTCAAATGGGCGATCCTGACATGATATGTAGAATGTGAGAATCCTGAATTTGTCAACCATCATCATTGTGGCCTTCAGATACGGTTATATTTTAGTGGGCATGAGTTCCCCAAATCTCTGTGCGAAATACTGCTGTTCGAGAGGAACAATCCAGGGATCAGCATGAACATCTATGCAAATGATTACAATAATAATGTGGTCCCAATACTGGTATCGAAGGAAGAACTGACCCAACACTTTGATATATTCCTTATGATGACAGAAGATAGAAACTCACATTATTACTACATAGTCGATTTCTCCCGACTAGTACACTAACAAGTGACTACCTATACATAGCATGTCCATATTTGCAAGATATGTCTCAGGGCATAGGATGAACAGCTATGATTGATGGCCTTACAGGTGCCGAGACAATGGCTGAGCACAAGATATATTGTAACGAACATGCACTAGTCCATGCCGACTTACCTACACCACAGAAGAATGGCAAGCCTCTTGTGCTCAAATTTCAGAATTTCCATAATGGTGATAAGATATGTATAGTAGTGAATGCTGACTTAGAGGCAATATTAGTCCTGGTACAGTCATGTCAGTCAAACCCAGATGCCTCCTACACCTATAGGTGCCAGAAGTACGAGTTCTACAGTTATGGTATCTACATTAAGCTGTATAACGCCATAATACCGGCCTTCAAGATCACAAGCCTGCCAACAGATGTGCGGCTGTACACTGGGGAAGATGCATCGAAGACATTACGCATTGGAATGCTCGCCAAGCCCAGCCGCCGCCCATGGAAGCCTTTCGCAACAGCCTCACTGGATGCGACATTACACTGGAGGATCACCTACATGGACAGAAGGTCTGCGAGATGTTTTGGTGCTGTATGCTGCAAACCTACTAAGACCTGTACCTTAAGACCGATGTGCTTCTGCTCTGTGATGTCTTTGGGAATTTCCGGGGCCTATGACCGACGATGTACGGACTGGATTGTGTCCGCTATGTGAGTGCCTCTAGATCCTCCTTCGATGCATTATTGCGGAGCACACAGTTGGAGTTGGACCTTATTGTCGACTACGATGTCATCCTGTTTATCGAGGCTGGTATCTGGAGAGGGGTGGTCCACTGCATCAAGAGTCACACAGTGGAAAATAATAAGGATGGGTCTGCCTTGTACAATTCCAGCAAGCTGTCTACCTATCTCCAGTACGTGGACACCAATAAATTTACCTCTTCCATACATCATTTTTCAATGGGCCGGTATGGATATTGATGTTATGTCTATGCTAAACGATGGAGATGTGGGATACCTACTGGAGGTACTCCACAAGGGCCATATAGATCTTGTGTTCCTGCTGGAAACGAGTGCCCCCTTCCCCCCAGAACCAAACAATCCAAACTCATGACTGCCCTTGAGAGAAAAAAAAATTATTATATTGTGCTCTATGTTAACCTCAGACTGGCATTGAGTCATGTGTTATGGTTGAAGGCACTGCACTGAGTACTACAATTCAACCAGAAGGCGTGACTGAAATCTTATATTGACCTGAACACCGAGAAGCATAAGGCAGGCACAAAAACCTTCGAGAAGGACTTTAACAAGCTGATGAACAATGCTAAGTACGGTTATCTCATAGAGAATAAGCGCAAATGCCAGCGCATGGAACTTGTATGCGCGAACTGCAAGCGAAGAAAACTATCGCCGAACCAGCTTTCAAATGCAGAACTATACATGATGAATCTGTCTCATAAGTTAAATTCGATCATGAATATA
Organism: Clitarchus hookeri; assembly: GCA_002778355.1. Lineage (NCBI taxonomy): Eukaryota > Metazoa > Arthropoda > Insecta > Phasmatodea > Phasmatidae > Clitarchus > Clitarchus hookeri. Next base: position 22,049 of record NQII01012230.1, read on the forward strand.
TTATTTATGATAAGCCCATCTACTTGACCTGTCGAAGACTCATGTATTGCTTCCACTACGGTATCATCCATGCAAGATATGGCAGTAACATGAACATGATCTGCAGACACCGACTCCTTTGTGCTAGAAATCTGTAATCCCGATTTCTACAGGAACCTTGACTCAGACACATCACTTTTGTCAGAATTCGACACTAGTGCCTACACTCCCATTCATCTCTGCTATTCGCCAGACAATGCAAGGGTGACTGGCAAATTCAAGAATGTGTGTGTTGAGGTAATGATATGATGGAATTTGTCGGGCTGAGGGCGAAGCTATATGTATTTAGATGTACAGATAGGGTAGTGAAACGTGCCTAAGGAATACAGAAGACTGTCGTGAAAAATACTATCTACTCAGACGACTATAAACATATACACAGATATGAGAAAAGTCATGGGATATTGGGATAGCAATATGCAAATATACAGATGGCAGTAGTATCGTGAACAAAATTTATAAACGGGCATTGCATTGGTGGGGCTTTCATTTGTAGTCAAGTGATTCATGTGAAAAGGTTTCTGATGTGGCACTAACCGCACAATGGGAATTAACAGACTTTGAAAGCGGAATGGTAGTTGGACCTAGATGCATGGGACATTCCATTTCGGAAATGGTTAGAGAATTCAACATTCCGAGATCCACAGTGTTAAGAGTGTGCCACAAATACCTAANGACGAGACTGATAAGAGGAAGAATTCTGTATATATCTTCATTGGTTAATTATTTGTTGTATATAGTAATAAAAATACACATTTAACAGAATAATTCAGTCTATTATTTTTACAACAACTTGTTTCTTACATTTAAATAAGGGTATACCGTATTAAGAGAAGGGGGGCGACAGGGGTGAGTTGTCTTCCACTAAGGGGCGACACCTCATAAAAGGTTGGGAACCACTGACCTACATGGACAGAAGGTCTGCGAGATGTTTTGGTGCTGTATGCTGCAAACCTACTAAGACCTGTACCTTAAGACCGATGTGCTTCTGCTCTGTGATGTCTTTGGGAATTTCCGGGGCCTATGACCGACGATGTACGGACTGGATTGTGTCCGCTATGTGAGTGCCTCTAGATCCTCCTTCGATGCATTATTGCGGAGCACACAGTTGGAGTTGGACCTTATTGTCGACTACGATGTCATCCTGTTTATCGAGGCTGGTATCTGGAGAGGGGTGGTCCACTGCATCAAGAGTCACACAGTGGAAAATAATAAGGATGGGTCTGCCTTGTACAATTCCAGCAAGCTGTCTACCTATCTCCAGTACGTGGACACCAATAAATTTACCTCTTCCATACATCATTTTTCAATGGGCCGGTATGGATATTGATGTTATGTCTATGCTAAACGATGGAGATGTGGGATACCTACTGGAGGTACTCCACAAGGGCCATATAGATCTTGTGTTCCTGCTGGAAACGAGTGCCCCCTTCCCCCCAGAACCAAACAATCCAAACTCATGACTGCCCTTGAGAGAAAAAAAAATTATTATATTGTGCTCTATGTTAACCTCAGACTGGCATTGAGTCATGTGTTATGGTTGAAGGCACTGCACTGAGTACTACAATTCAACCAGAAGGCGTGACTGAAATCTTATATTGACCTGAACACCGAGAAGCATAAGGCAGGCACAAAAACCTTCGAGAAGGACTTTAACAAGCTGATGAACAATGCTAAGTACGGTTATCTCATAGAGAATAAGCGCAAATGCCAGCGCATGGAACTTGTATGCGCGAACTGCATGCGAAGAAAACTATCGCCGAACCAGCTTTCAAATGCAGAACTATACATGATGAATCTGTCTCATAAGTTAAATTCGATCATGAATATATTATTTAAACCAGCTTTCAAATGCAGAACTATACATGATGAATCTGTCTCATAAGTTAAATTCGATCATGAATATATTATTTATGATAAGCCCATCTACTTGACCTGTCGAAGACTCATGTATTGCTTCCACTACGGTATCATCCATGCAAGATATGGCAGTAACATGAACATGATCTGCAGACACCGACTCCTTTGTGCTAGAAATCTGTAATCCCGATTTCTACAGGAACCTTGACTCAGACACATCACTTTTGTCAGAATTCGACACTAGTGCCTACACTCCCATTCATCTCTGCTATTCGCCAGACAATGCAAGGGTGACTGGCAAATTCAAGAATGTGTGTGTTGAGGTAATGATATGATGGAATTTGTCGGGCTGAGGGCGAAGCTATATGTATTTAGATGTACAGATAGGGTAGTGAAACGTGCCTAAGGAATACAGAAGACTGTCGTGAAAAATACTATCTACTCAGACGACTATAAACATATACACAGATATGAGAAAAGTCATGGGATATTGGGATAGCAATATGCAAATATACAGATGGCAGTAGTATCGTGAACAAAATTTATAAACGGGCATTGCATTGGTGGGGCTTTCATTTGTAGTCAAGTGATTCATGTGAAAAGGTTTCTGATGTGGCACTAACCGCACAATGGGAATTAACAGACTTTGAAAGCGGAATGGTAGTTGGACCTAGATGCATGGGACATTCCATTTCGGAAATGGTTAGAGAATTCAACATTCCGAGATCCACAGTGTTAAGAGTGTGCCACAAATACCTAATTTCAGGCATAATCTCCTACCATGGACAATGTAGTGGCCGACTGCCTACACTTAATGACCGAGACCAACGACATGTGTGCGCAGAATGGTCAGTGTTAACAAACAAGCAACAGTGCGTGAAATAACCGCAGGAATCAATGTGGGACGTACGTCAGACGTGTCCATTAGGACAGTGAGGCGAACTTTGCCTGTACTAGGCTATGCCAGCAGAAGACCGACTCGAGTGCCTTTACTAACAGCACGACATCGCCTGCAGCGCCTCTCCTGGGCTCTTGACCATATCGGTTGGACTCTAGACGACTGGAAAACCGTGGCTTGGTCAGATGAGTCCCGATTTCAGTGGGTAAGAGCTGATGGTAGGATTGGAGTGTGGGGCAGACCCCACGAATTCATGGACCCAAGTTGTCAACAAGGAACTGTGCAAGCTGGTGGTGGCTCCATAAAGGTGTAAGATTATTTTTACATGGAATGGACTGGGTCCTCTGGTCCAACTGAACAGATCATTGACTGGAAAGGNTAAAGGTGTAAGATTATTTTTACATGGAATGGACTGGGTCCTCTGGTCCAACTGAACAGATCATTGACTGGAAAGGGTTATGTAAAACTACGTGGAGACCACTTGCAGCCATTCATGGACTTCATGTACGCAAACGACGATGGCATTTTTATGGATGACAATGCGCCATGTCACTGGGCCACAACTGTTCGCTATTGGTTTGAAGAACATTCTGAAAAATTCCAGCGAATGATTTGGCCACCAAGATCGCCCGACAGTAATCACATCGAACATTTATGGGACATAATCGAGACGTCAATGCGTGCACAAACTCCTGCACCGGCAACACTTTCGCAATTATGGACGTCTATAGAGGCAGCATGGCTCAATATTTCTGCCGGGGACTTCCAACGACTTGTTGAGTCCATGCCACGTCGAGTTGCTGCACTTCGCCGGGCAAAAGGAGGTCCGACACGATATTAGGAGGTATCCCATGAATTTTGCTGCCTCAGCGTATTATTCAACCAGAAAGTGTTCAGGTCACCAGCAGTACTTCGCACCATTACGAAGTGTATAGGCAATGTAACAATAAACTGGCTCTTTCGTGGATGGTTGACAAACGACAAATATTTGATGATGGGGTGCATACAGTCCCTTATAGTTATCATAAATGTTGATCTGTACATGCACTTTACTTCTGGGACAGGCATGTATCATCATATATGTGTCTGTCCCGAGGAGAGCAAAAGGGGTCGGTTGCATATTAAGAGGCAGTTCCTCGCCCTGGGCTTTTCGAAGCTGAATTACTCCATTCTTCTCTCCCAGAACGAATGATATGATTTTGATGGTTTGTTCCATTTACGTGTTTTTTCCAGAAGAAGACTATAGCTCATGCATGACCTTTATTCGTATTTCAGGTATGCTGGATTGTGGCACGCTGTAGTATGTTCAAGAGGTATCCTTATCTTGTCGGGCATGTTACCGATATTTTCTACTGTGTGTACTGTTTCTGCAATCTCACTCATGTTTGCACGATTCCAATTACGTGTTTTTTTCCCAGCGGCATTCTGTAGCACATGCAAGAGCCGTATTCATCTTCTCAGGAGTGTTGATGTTGATGGATGTTGGATCTGTTGAATGATGGTATGCTGTTGCCTATTCAAGATGACTTGTCTGACATGTTAGCAATGTGTCGTGATGTATGTAATGTTTCACATTCCACAATCACTCATGTACATACTTGTACATGGGATATGTCGTCTATGTTGGGTCTCGTAACTGGGGTTTATAACCAATTCCTTGAGGACTCAACACTTATCCTAGTGGGGTTGTGAATGCGAAATGATATTCGTATCACACTTGTGCTGCAGTGACTGGTGGTCTAATCGTACTTGCATTTACTGTTTATTTCAGCATGTCCTCCTATTTATTTTCATCTACCAATACTCTACTATTCCTCTGTGGCTGTCAGCTTTATCTGCATTCCCATTGTCTGCTTCGCTTTTTTTTATGTTGGAATATTTATTTTCTATCGGCTCATAAACCACATGTACACTTTAATTATGACGGTACTGAGGTTTTTAATTGTGAAGTCATGCACACATGTTTGCATAACGAATAATACCGGCAGTCTTTTATGGTGAAGTGTACAGCCCCAGTCCCAATTCCTGGAGTCGTACGCATGGCAATGGCCATGCGAGCGGTATAGTGTGCTTGCGAGTGATGGGTTCGAGGTTGTGTACATTCTGTTTAGCCCCACGCTGGGGATCTCAAATGATAATTTTTTCAAAATGGTAATTTATTTATGTTATTATTATTACTACTCTTATAAATACGGACTGCAGAATGTGGCCCGGGCACTGGATAGACTGACCTTTTTTTTCCGCACCATTAATTTTTATGTATAGCTTTTACACATATAAAAAGTGTTTGTATGCACGCATGATGCCTTCAGTTTTTAAACACCTTATGTTTTCATGGTGATAAGTTAATTTTCTTGTGGAGTGCATTGGCCAATACGAGTATTTACAATGTTTAATCTCCTTAATTTCCTCATGAAATGGTGAACGTGTGGTCTAGGCGTCGGAATGGTATAGCTAGGGTGGTCGGAAATAAACCACATGCCGCAAGTATTTTTGTTTTCACGAACAACTAAACATTATTCCCAGTGCTCCTCGCGGCCACCACTTGAACTACACTCACCGATGCTAGCACGCCTTTGCAGGCGACGAGTGAACCAACACACGTACAAAATGGTCACATCGATACCAGCACTCCTCGCTGCGAAAGGTAGAACTTCACACACAATATTGGCAGGTGCTGGAATTAAAGATCAACGCCTACAGCAGTCGATTGGCAGTTGGTTCAGGAATTAAAGATGGAGGACAAAAAAAGCAAGAACTTAACACTCTCTGGTGGTGGGTGTGGGAATTAAATATGGCTGCCTACAACAGATGATGAGAAGGAACCTCCTTATGGAGGATGCAAAAAGCAAGGGAGAGAAAACAATGGAGACCAGAAAGAATATGAGAAATCCTCAAGGGTTAGAAGGGACGCGAGAGACGACGAGCGTAGGAAAGAGTCAGACAGGAATGCCAGATTGTGAGAAAAAATAATCGGAATGCAAGAGCATGCTAGATGGAGGATGCAAAAGTAAAAGAGAGAAAATATTGGAGACCAGAAGGAATATGAGAAAACCCCATGGGATAGAATGGACGAGAGAGTGGATGGGCATGGGAGAGAGAGTGTAAGTAATGCCTAAACATTAGAAAAAAGAATCGGAATGCAAGAATATGAATAGATCGACAGGAATGATAGAGCAAGAGGCAAATATGGGAAATTCTGAGAGAAAAGAGAAATACCAAGATGGCCACCAATGGCAAGGAATGCCAGAGCAGGAGGTTTTAACATGACGACATCCAATATTGCCATAATTGTACCTCGGCACTGCAGCCTGCAGCCTGTGCTGGTGAACATACTTTTTATAACTACTAGAGGTCATGGGATTATTTACGCATTTCTTTGTGAATGCTTCTAGGAAAACGTCCGCAGAGATAGAAGCCATCCATGCTTTGATCGAAGGGCTGGGTAGCCGAATAACTAGTATTGTAGTCAATGTTAACGAGATTGTAAATAGTAAAATAATTTTTTTGTGGATAGTGTTAACGAAAATTTTAATATTTAAATACATAGTGTGTGTAAATATCATAAACGATAATGTAAATAGCCAAATTGTTAGTGTTTGTGAACTGGTAGATAAGAAAATAGACAGTGTTAGTGAAATGGTGGACATTAAAATATACAGTATTAGCGAGGTTTTCGACAAACACGATAAACAAATAGAGAGTGGTAACGAAAATGTGGATAGCAAAATAAACAGTGTAAATGAGAATGAAGACCTAACAAAAAGAAGGTGTAAGAGAATTAGTGAACATAAAAATAGACTGTGTGGACAAGTAAATTGACAGTGTGAGTGGGAGAATAGACAGAATGGAAGGATGTACAATATTGAGCAGGGAATGAAACATAGAGTAAGTGCACTTAAGAAGGAATGGCAGGAATTCCTGCTGCAGCAGGGAAGGATACATACTACAGCTGAGGAAGAGCTGACATTGACCACGACTAGGCCGATAAGTGCGAGCAGCAAGGAGAAGGTAGTGGTCGCTGCCAATACAGCTACGGAGGAGAGACTCAGGTGACCTGCAGTGTGGGTATGCCTCAGCCAGTGGTGGGTAAAGGCATGACAATAAAGCCTGCCCCCTACGATAGGCAGTCACCTTGGCGCGAATACTGCCACCAGTTCGAGATCGTTGCCGCCCTGAAACTGCTGGACTGGAGGGCAGCGAGCCTACTACCTGGGGGTTGTACTGAGTATACTGCATTCCCTGCCAGAACGAAATCAACTGGAATACTCCACATTGGTTTCGGACTTGGAGCTGCAAGTCGGCGACCGATACCTGCGACACATCTCAGTTGGCATCTTCGTCTATGCTATCGCCGACACCGAGTTGTGGCAAGTCTTATGTTTGGCTGCGCCTCACACCATACAGGATGCCTTGGCCCGAGTACTAGAGTTTGAGTCATGAGGCAGACATAAGTGCCCCAATTTCCAGTGTGCGCCGTGATGCTGAACAAAAGGACGACAGCATCAATAGGGTGCCGAAGGAATTGCAGACGACTATAGGAGACATCGCTTTCAGGGTCAGCGCTATGGAGATTCGCCATCCCCCACCCAAACGGCCAGAATGTTGGTCATTTGGACAACAAGGATACCTGAGAGCTAACTGACGTCAGCAGCAAAAGCAGCAGCAGCCAGAGAGCAGGCAGCAAGAGGCAGATGAGAGTGCAAAATCTTCCGAAAACTTGTAAGCACTAGTCTTCAGGGGCAAAGGTCGGTTATTGATGGAGGGAAGGCCTTAAGGTTTTTTTTAGGTGTGTTCAATGAAACAGGACTTGGATAACATATTGGAGAAGGAGAGCCTAGGTGATGTTTCTGGTCAGATGGTCTTTGACACAGGGGCGACTATAATGATGGTAAGGCTGGAGATTAT
>NQII01012231.1:10164-29156 GCA_002778355.1 Clitarchus hookeri
TTTTGTTTTTACAGCGATACTTTGAAAGACAAAAATGGTTCCTGTGGGTCATCCGTAAAAGATAAACATATGCTATCGCGGAATTTTCTGTACAACATTTTGAGTGCTACAATTCTGTAGTGCATTAATTCGATGTATCTCTTATAGTTTAGTCAGCGCAAGCCATGTAAGCTCCCTAAAAGCTGTTTTTTTACGACTTGATTACAAACGGTTCGACATTTCTCTACTATCCTTACATTAAATATAAATGAATTATACACCAAACCCTTCCTCAAGAAATTCTCTAAATTATTTTGAAAACTATATTAAAATACATTAAGTAATTTAGAAGTACTAAGCAAATACACAGACTGACGCGGATAAGCAACTTTGTTTTATACTCTTTAGAGATGTGGTCAGTGGAGACATGTGACTCCACACAGCCAAGATTTTCGTTGTTTCTAGAAGAATTATATTTATTTATATTACGTAGAGTACTTCAATTTAATTGTCATAGCATGCTGAACGTGTCCATGTATAAAATATTACTGTATTGTCATGTGTACAAAATACGTCCACATTCGTATCTTGCAGGTTACGTATACGTACGTATACAAAAACCTAACTGCGTTANCATGTGTACAAAATACGTCCACATTCGTATCTTGCAGGTTACGTATACGTACGTATACAAAAACCTAACTGCGTTTTATGATATTTCCTTCCATGTAATAATACACACGTCGTATTTTGTTTAGCTACGTCGGTTACGACGTCGTCGGAGGTGAAAACGTTATGTGGACCATTCTTTATATACAGGATGAGTCGGGATGGAGTGNGTCGGTTACGACGTCGTCGGAGGTGAAAACGTTATGTGGACCATTCTTTATATACAGGATGAGTCGGGATGGAGTGCGTTAATTTAGGGAGGTGATTCCTTACGATAAACAAAGAAAAAATGTTTTTGGGCATTTGTCGATAAAGGGAGAATTGTGGCCTCTTAGTACCACTGGAAATCGAATTTCAAAGTACATTTCGTCAAATATTTCTAAAACCATTTGAGATTAAGCAACACAATTTCGAACACTGTTACAGGAAAGAAAGGCCNCATTTCGTCAAATATTTCTAAAACCATTTGAGATTAAGCAACACAATTTCGAACACTGTTACAGGAAAGAAAGGCATTCAACCTGTTATGAGTGTGGTAGTAATATAATCCCCCCTTCGTCAGTACTTGGGGTTCATCACAACGTTTTGGCCGTTACTTTCGAAAGACTGGGATGTACAGAACTTTTATATACGGTATGTTACTTAGAATGTGAAAAGCAACATGAAATGTCGTCTTGTCGGCACTCTCTAACGCTAATCTTTTCACGATAGTAACATTTGTATGTCTAAATGTGTCCGCAAGAATCCCTGAGGAGTATACCAAATGACAGACAGTGCAGTATAAGAGGCAGGCGTCCACGCGTAGGAACAGGCAGGCAGGGATATGTCTGGTTACTGATTTGGAATGAATGTCGAAAAGTTACAACAGAGGCGTAGAGATTCGTTACGCAAAGAGACGATGGTAGAGGATTAAGTGGATTAGATTTGTTGCGTGATAACATAACGAATTGTTACTGCCAAAATGTACATTTGAAAGTTACGTTTGTAATGAAGGCACGCGTCTGAAATGTAATTATTGGCATGTAACTGCAGTCGGTGCAATCATGCTATCGACGGAGATATTATTGACATTAATTAGGTAAGGTTTTACAGCACGTAAAGTTTAGCGCACTATGACGTGTTACAACATTATAGTGTAAGCACGTAGGACTTTTCGGACAAAATTGTATTCGATATACGTCTGGTTTGTAATCGTTAAAAGATGTACTGCTTCTATCTGTTAGGCAGACCGAGATGATCATTTGCTACCCTATTCTACCATCACGGCAACATTCTGGCGTACAAGCGGTTATGACGTGCGCCGGGGCAGTGCCCCTTTAGACCTGAGGACCTACTACGATGCGTAGTATCTAGCCATGTACAGTCGAGCTGACTTTTGTACGCAAAGTGACTCATGATAGAGTGGAGTAATGCGGAGCTCAGTGGCATTGTTTTAACGTATGGCGAAATGTGTAATGCAGCAGCACGTCGGCAATATGAAGAAACTTTTTTTTAAATTGCGCATTATTGTGTTCCTTTATTTCAGTACATTCAGTCATGATTACAGGCTGTATGTTAAGTATTTATTACCATCCTTATTATTGTGAAAGCAATATGTTTTAGATTAACCATGTCCTTGGTGTCAAACAACAGTCCTTTACGTCTGTGGTAACTTATCGACAGACGTTCCAAATCAGAAACAAGGCATGTTCACGCCTGCTTATCAAAGATGTCCCAAAAGTAACGCAAAATTTGACTTTGGCGCTATTTGTGCGGTAAAGTGTTGCCAACGAAATACAAAAGACAGCGTGACAACTGACAGTTCAAGGTTAGTAAAAATGGAGCGCTACACGAAAGAACAACGCGTTTACATTGTTGAGCAATATTTTAAAAATAAGGAAGGTTTGGCGGCTACAATTCACAATTACTTCTTGCGTGAATTTTCCGACAATTTATACCTATGCGTGGACAACGCCTGATTCTTATGCTACGCCGTCTCTCAGTTTGTGTAACTATCATGGATTCTTACGCACACCTTAAGAAATACAAATGCTAATATCGTAAAAATATTAGCCTCAGTGAGTGCCGACAGGACGACATTTTATGTTGCTTTTCACATTCTCATTAACATGCCGTACGTAAAAGTGCAGTACATTCCAGTCTTTCGAAAGTAATGGCCAAAACATGATGATGAATCCCAAGTACGTAGCGAAGGAGGGATGATATTAACACCACACTCATAAAAGGTTGAAGGTCTCCCTTTCCTGTAACACTGTTCGAAATTGTGTTGCTTAATCTCATATGATTTCGGAAATATTTGACGAAATGTACTTTAAAATTCGATTTACAGTGGCAAAAAGGGGCCACAATTCTCACTTTATTGACCAATGCACAAATACATTTGTACTTTTTTTTCTCGTAAGAAATACCTCCTGAAATTAACGCACTCCGTGCCGGCTTATCCAGTGGGTGCATTATATATATATATATATATATATATATATGTACGTGTAATATGTATGTGCATATACAGCGTGGCATGGTTGCAGATCACATAATGCGGTTTCGTCTAAATTAAATTACGTACGGGGGCAAGTAATTTTTCGTAAAGTGACTATTCGTAACGCTTGTATGGATAGAAATAATTAAGCCACAAATTACTTTTCCTCTGGGAACATACATTTATTTCAACAGCATCTGAAAGTACGTGAAAAGAGGAATTCCGTGATATTGTACGTAATTTCATCTAGCCAAAACCGCATTTCACGATTTGCAACCGTTCCGGACATTTTGAGGGTGTCCACGTTAGGCGAACTATCCTATATATATAAATATATATATACTGCACATACAACTATACATGGGCACAGGATGGTTCTGAATTCGACCGATAAACTTACGGAATTGATACTTTGTGCAATATTAGAGAGGGAATGTATTTAACACTTTATCTTAAATAAATACTTAGGGCGGAGGAGGCTCAAAAGATAGAGATTATAAATGACGATATTTATTAATATTGAAATCTGTTTGGGATAGACGAGGTAAATTTCTGATAATGTTATGTTGATAGCACATCCGCAGTCTCGTACAATTACGTTCGTAAAATCGTCGTTCTTCATTAATATAATAAAGTTAACGAGATTATTAGCACAAAAAAATTTTAAACCTTAAGAAACTGGACGTAAAATTGTATCTTTGAATAAACTACATATAAAATGTACAACTTTATTTGCCTTATAGCAACATTCTCAGGGCAACCGATTTCTAGCAAATCCTTAAGAACTACCTGCGCGTCTAGGTGACACATCATGTACTAGCGCTACCTTACACTGTAAAACATTTTCTGGTAAACTTCCTAAACTGTAATGGAATTGTTTAACCTATGCACTGTATGGAAATAATACCACACATCAAGATGCAGATGCAGGTATATTTAGCTTCGCCACTATGCAAAGTTGGGAACTTCGCTACGCATTTTACTGTTTCCTGAGCAAACGTAGGAACACTACAATGAATGTATAGGGGGAAAAATTACCATTCCTGCTTTCTCACTAAGCGTATACACTGGTATGGTAAATTTCCGAATAATTTCTTACAGTGTAGGATTACATATAACTTAGCACTTTTCAAAAACATGTACTTATGAAAAAGCCTTACTGGCATAAAAAATTTTTATTCCTTTTAGTGATTTAATTATCTTTACTCTCAGACCTTCGCCTTGGCATTACTTGGTACATTTGATACACACAGTTCTAAAGGTTGAACGTTATAATTGTTACTCGCGTGAAATTCCCTATTAATTTTCACTATGACCAAGTAATTTTCGTACATTATACTGCAACACACCAAAGTGGTTTTCACAGCTGTTGAATGAGTCCGGGAATGTTTTAAGGACAGTTTGCGGAAGGAAGAAACATTCGGAAGTTATTACATCGCGAACAATGTGGAAAGAAGAAAAAACATTTTGAAGCCTTTTAATCAAGTCTTTCCTTTTAAGTTCCTGGTGAACGTGCAAAACACTGAGTGCTAGCGTCACAGACGATTGCATCGAAAACCAGTGATCCTCTTTCTCGTTTTCGGAGACGAGGCATCGCTTTTTCTGCACACGTACCCCAATTTCCGAGTTGATGTGGCGCACGTGACATACCATTTATTAGAATAGCATTCCATTTTGTCTGAGAGCTTTCGGAGCTCGGGGTGTAGACACACAACTAAAGCCTGGATTCGCCTCTGCTCCATCGCAGGGCCTTTTACAAATCACCTGCAGCTGCATAACGCAGAGAGATGCAGCGCTGCACAAATCCTTAGTGGATGCGTCCTTATTGCATGAATATTAGAACTTAGGTATCCCGTTCACTGAGCCCCTTTCCCCCAGTTACTCAATTCCTTTTACCTCCTTACTTTAGGTAGGATTTGCGAAAANCACTGAGCCCCTTTCCCCCAGTTATTCAATTCCTTTTACCTCCTTACTTTAGGTAGGATTTGCGAAAATAAAGCGACGCGGGTTTTTGCTTCGAGTGCCAACATCTTAAACACCATTTTGTGATCCTGATCGTCAATCCGTTTTACATAGTCTATATTTCATTGAACACGAAAAAATAACACGTAATATTTATTTCAATAGATGCATTTTAGCTCTTCCATCTCTATTCATGTTGGCTGACCGCCTTGAAAAATCCCTGTAAAACAAACTATCACAGAAAAAAGTTTAAAACCTTGTTGTACACAATTATGTTCAAAACACCATATACAGATGAATATAAACGAAAACCCCAACTTTGAAGATGTATAATATAAAAAAAAACAACCTTCAACCTTGAATGACCAATCAAATGAACCGTGGAACCGTGAAGTTTGTTTACAATACATTCATAAATGTTCAATGTGACCACCACGAGCAACCCGAATGACATCCACGCAATAATCAAACTCGTTCCACATTCTTGTCAGCATGTCCGGTGTTACGGTTTGGATGGCGTCCGTAATTCTTGTTTTGAGGTCGTCAATGTTAGCCGGCAACGGTGGACGGACGAGACACTTGATGCTTTATGTACCCCATNCAGCGTTACGGCAACGTCCCGTTAAGGTATCCGCGAACAGCTAGGTGCCAATGGGGTGGCGTACCATCCTGCTGGGAAATGAAGGCCCCCGCCGCCTCTTCTAACTGAGGAAATAACCACTCTGTAAGCATGTCCAAATAAGGGATTCCAGTTACAGTGGGCTCGTGAAAAAAGGAAGGGCCGAAAACAGTGTCTTTGGATACAGCGCAAAACACGTTCACTTTGGGGGAAGCGCGCTCGTGTTCGGTAGTTTCATGTGGAGGCTCCTGACCCCATATCCGCAAGTTGTACCGGTTCACCTTATCATTTGTATGGAACGTTGCGTCATCGCTAAAAACCAGCTTAGACATTAAGGCATCGTATACTTCGTTCTGGGCAAGGAAACATCAGACCGTTTCCTTAACACTGACGTGTCGAATGCGAGTTCGCTTCCCCCTCACCACCTCAAACCGAGAGTTACAAACGCCATCCAAATCGTAACACCGGACATGATGACAAGAGCGTGGAAGAAGTTTGATAATCAAGTAGATGTCTTTCGGGCGGCTCATGGTGGTCACAATGAACATTTATAAATGTACGGTAAACAAAATTCACGGTTCCACGGTTCATTTAATTGGTCAATCAAGGTTGTAGGTTGTTTGGTTTTGATATTATAGACCTTCAAAGTTGAGGTATTCTTTTATACTCTTCCTGTGTAATTTTATTAATGTAACCATACTGCAACACAATTTTATGAGTCAAATGCCAATACTTAATAGTCTCGCTACATCTTGATATGTGGTGCGACGATGTCGAACGTTGTGGTGCATTTTTTACTGTACAAAAATCTATAGTTCTCCCGCGGCAGTAATAGGCACCGTACAGATTATCGCAGAAGAGTTGTGGTTATCGCGCTAGCCTTCCATCTCTAGAAACTTTGGTATTTTATTATGTTATTATCAAAAATGTTTATTTATTTTCGAAGTTTATTTTTATTAAAGAGAAAGCCTCTTTCCTGGAAGAAAACAAACATTCGCTAGTATTGCCTATATTTTAGTATAATTCTACAACCGCAAATTTAATTACATTTAATTCTATAGTATTATATATGCTGTTAAATTATATATATATATATATAAGTGGTATTATATTATCAATTTGTTTACTTTTACCCAGAATTATAGCAATAACCATCTAACACTTACAAAAAAAAATTATTGACGAGTTACCTCACTCGGGCAGCAAGTAGTCCTCCTCAGATTTATGCGCGTTCAAAAATATATTAAGAAGCTGGACAGTGAGAAAAAATTTCTGTCAAGAAAACGCTTAAACGACAAAAAAGTTAACTGAAGGGAAGATATTCATATAATAATAATGAGTCGTTGTCGACTCAGTGATACACCACAATATTAACGCTGCAACAACACGCACTCAACACAACACACAACAACCTGCAATAACGCACAATGCGTGAGGCGAGGGTGTGGCAGAACAAAACGGTTTAATGCAACTCGAAGATTAACCATCTTTGTGAGAGATAAAGGAGATCTGTATACCTCTGTGTAATTGGGGGTGACGTTACGACAGCCATAGTGCGTGTAACCGATTTTCTGGGAAAAGTGTCAACCCTAACTGTGCGGTCACGATCGTCCAAACTTAGTACGAAATTAGTGTACTTATTGAAAAGCAGAGTTATTGACCCTTTAACTCTTCAGCAACACAAAAACAGTGTGATAACTGGAAATTAAATGCCCTGTATTGACAAATGAAGACAGTCTGACGAGTTACTTTTGCCNACAAAAACAGTGTGATAACTGGAAATTAAATGCCCTGTATTGACAAATGAAGACAGTCTGACGAGTTACTTTTGCCCGGCCCCGTCCAGACTGTAAATAGGAATACACACACACTTCACCTTACCAATCNCAGTCTGACGAGTTACTTTTGCCCGGCCCCGTCCAGACTGTAAATAGGAATACACACACACTTCACCTTACCAATATGAAGTAAAGTATACCATTTGTATACACAGCAAAATTTGGTAGTCTGGTAGTAAATATTTGTGGACAGGACAAACACATACACAAACAGGAACACTAAGAGAAAATTTTCTACGACTACTGAATGGCAAAAAAGGGTGACTGTGTTAAAAAATATCTGGGAGTAAATTTATGATCAGAATTACTTTACTTTTACCATAAAAATAAAATACTTCATCCAGATGGCATTACACATTAGCAAATTGTCTGCTGCCTCGAAAATATTGATAATATAATTGAAAAATTCTGCTTTGGGTAGTGGCCTTTGAAACACTAGTGCAATCGTGATAGTTAAGAATTCAAATACTTAAAATGTTCATAAACCATGCCAAAAATATTTAATAATCTTTCCAAAAATATTAACTTTAAATACAATTTGCAAGTAGCTAGCGGCAGCGCAAGGATTCAGTTCAGGTTTGCCGTAATATATATCGGAAAAAGTCGTGTACGTAAGAAAAATAACATGATGCCGTTAAGAATGTTCTAGAAGGTTTATTAATGCTGTTGTGTTAAAAACTTTATTTGTAGAAATCGTAGCTAAAATTAGTGGTCAAGACGTAGAATTTGAAGGTCTTGAAGTTCCCGATGATCTGGTACGCCGACGGGGCATCCCTCCGGGCGCGCGGCAGCTCTAGGTGACGTATTCCCTATATGTAAGCACACTGCTTACGGGGCTAGCATACAGTTCAATGGCACCGTAACGGACGTCACACGAGTTCTAGCTAACCTCTCTGAAAGCTACGTGGAGGGAGGCTATACAGGACTACTGCTTACTTAAATACCCTGCTTCTTCTTCTCTGTTAGACGGCCTGCAATTTCAGGGCTACGAACTCAAATTTAATTTGAAAATCGAATTTTAGAACCTAGTGCACAGCCCACCCGGGCTGGCTGCCTGAAGTCGCGTAACAAGATATCTGTCACCCTTCTCGAAAACTTTACTTAAGAACGTTCTTAAGAAACTGGCGAATCGCGAGGGCTGCAATTCAAAATAATTTCTACTGCCACTTAAAATTGCCCCAACGATCATAATGCAAAGAGTCATATGGCCTTGTAAGTACTTCTACACACTGTAAACACAGAAAGACATACAAATATTGAGTCAAATAAAAATACTGTCGAAACCAAATTAAAATATAAAGGAATTTGTTTCAAAACAAATAAATATTCCTTGCCACAAACACCAAATAAATACTGTAAAAAATAATATTAGGCCTTTAAACATAAAAATTGCATATTAATAATTATTCATTCTTATAGCTTAAAAAGCATACGTTACAAGGCCATATCAGTATCCACAAATTTTTTTAAGCGATATAAATGTAATCAGTTTACAAAAATTACATACGAAATGGCTCGAATTTGTTATTCTATTAAACAGCGAAAGGTTGAAATTTCTTTAACCCCAAATAATCATCGCTACTGGTAATTAGTCGAGTAGTTGAATCCATTTTAATCTACAATTATTCCTTGGAAAATACGAGTATAATCCCGTTTTTGACTGGAATGATATATTTTCAGCGGCATTATATGAATAGAACATAAATATATTGAATAACGCTACTACTACAATAATTACTTCATTACATTTCTTTGGAGTATCATTTTCTGAAGTTCAGTAAGCTTATTCAAATTATTTGTGCTCAAAAGTTATAAACCTATTATTTAATCTCTTGAAAAGAAACATTAAAAAGATTTTTTTTAAGTGGCCGAAGATATTTTTCACGCACATCTAATTACGCTCGTATTTTGAGTCGTGTGGTGTGGAGAAAAAATATACCGACACTATCCTTAAAATTATATTGGAACAAATTTAATATTTTAGTAAGTATTCTGTAAGAATATTAAGTACGCATGTCTCGTCAGCAAATGTGCATTTTGCTGCAACTTGTTGGCGATAATTACAATATTCATTGCACATCTTTTAAATTTTATGTATTATGAGGTATTATGAAATTCGTAATTTACTGACTAAAACATTGCGTTTATTAAAAACAATAAAAACCATTATAGACCAGACTCAGTTTTCTAGATTTGTTTCAGTCGTAAAATTGCTGAGGATCGGTAATTCAAAGAAGTTCCTTAGGTAGGTGCTAAATAATTTTCTAACAATAACTGAAAAATTGTACCTTGCAGGTTTACTACTGTTACACGTAATTTTTTAACATTTATTTGGGGGGCAACTGTTAAGACATTATGCTTATAATTGCTAACCATGCAGTAAAAGGTAGTGCAACGTAGGTAAGACGTGTTCACTGTTAAGTCGCTCCTAAAGTCACAGTTTGTGGCAACCCATTTACGCTTGCGCCACAAAATGAGCCTCGACGTCTGTTCACCTGGGTAACGACATATATATATATGTGTGTGTGTGTGTGTGTGTGTGTATGTGTGTATATTTCGTAGACCCAGCACGACATCAGAAACTTGAGGTCAACATCTCTCGCGACGAGAACAGCTGATTGTGGGCTGTATTTATTGTAGTGTCATAAGGATGCATTGTAGCTGTGTCAAGAAATGGTTCAGAAATGTGTTGCGAATGGCTGTAATGAAAAGTCCGTCAAGGAAAAATCATTATTATTTAGCAGGTATGAATATACCAGTCTTATTACAAACATTTTTATTTGTATTTTAATAAAATTATTGGTAATGTTAGATTGACGATGGAGTAGCAAGCATATCCGGTTTTCTTTTGAATATGAATTTTCCTTTGAAATTATTTCCTAGTATAAAAGTAATGTTGCTTCTTCAGTTTTCCTTAAAATAAAGAATTGAAACAGAAATGGATTGTTGCTCCGAGGCAGGAATGTTTCACAACATCTAAACGCTCGCGAATTTGTTCAAACCACTTTATTGAAAGCAATTTTGATAAATAAACTTTTGCTAGCGGTAGAAAACTGAAACTTAATTTAGTGCAATCTGTTTTAAATTTTCCAGCACACTTACAGCCAAATAAGGCCAAAAGTAAAGTACTACAGAGACAGTTGTACAAACCACTTAACTTGAAAATGATGTCAACTCGGAGCCACCTGTAAGTACAAGTAGCCTATGCTAGTCGGTAGTTTTAATAACTTAAGGTAAGGTCGTCCGCTACATACTGTGAGGATTAATACTTTGTCGTTATCAAGTAATTTATACTTTTGCCAGTTAATGTTTTCCTGTAAGAAAATTTTATTCTTATTTATTTTTACAGTATTATCTCTGGTAAGAATTGTAAAAAAATCCCAAGTAAAAATCCCATTACAGATTATTTAATTAATTTGAAAATGTTAGGTTTATTTTCATCAAGGTGAATTGCAATTTCTGAACCTTCCTGGAGTTAAGTTAGGCGTAATTAAATTATAGAATGCATGCAGTCATACATTGACAGTTTGTAGTAATTCTGAGAAAATGAGAAGGATATCATTGTAGAGAGCTGTTTGGAAAATAGGGTTCAACAACGATGAAATTCTGTGGTCACAAATTATGATGTGTAGTGAAATTTTATTTCAACAGGATTTAGGCCTAACTGAGGTAATGATGTTGGATTCACACCAACCATAGTTTGACTTCACTCTTACTTTTTTGCAAACTTTTCACACAAAATATTTAACGAATGAAATGAAATAACGTAGCATAAATGTCTGAATCATTATGCTTAAATCACAGGAGTCTTAGGAGCATAAAACCTAGGCATACGTAGCTGGAAGATAGTAACTGGGAGTGCAACTACTATTAAAGAAAGCTAATACTCTTTGGGGGGGGGNGAAACTGTGAAAGCAGTGGTATTTAGATGTGAAAATTTGAATTTGTTCTCACGTTTCAGGGACTCCCGTATTGTCGGGAAAAAACGAAGGTTTGCATATGTAGGTGACTTCACAGAAAGGAATATAATTTCACCTAGGAAACTCAGATATTGTCTTAGCGCTGCCAAAGAAATCAGACTTAAGTAGCGCAAGAAACTAAAATTACTTCGTCAGAAGTGTCAAAGAGCGACTGCAATGATAGATAATTTCCAGGCAGTTATTTCAGATCTGCAGGACAAGAAACCGATAAGTGAAGTTGCGGCAGATACATTACATGTAATTTGAAACTATAATTGTCAATGCATTCCACTATTCAGGTTCTCCAGTTCTTTGCAGGTCCACACAAGTGATGCAATATGTTAAGTTAGATACTAGATGAGTGGGAGTGGATATATGAGGCAAGAATCTATATGTATTCAAATCTTCCTATTGGGAAAGAGGCTTTTGTGGTTTGTCTACTCCTCCTTGCACCATATGTTGTGAATTGTGAAGTTTGCTTAGTAATATTGACAGTGGAAACTGAATCCCCTGGTGCAGCCTCATCTATAACAGTTCTGCATCTTAACTAGAACTGTATGCAGATTGTCTTTCAATAGCATTTTTAATTTATCATACTGGTTCTTAAGGTTTGTCTCTTAAAAACAATTCACCTTTTTCTGTCACTGTCTAGGTGTGTAATCTTATCAGGCAAATTTTTTTATTTAAAATTTTTCTCAGTTTAAGGTTGGCTTTGTACCTTGTATCCCAATTCAAATGCATGGACTTGCATTAGAATTGTCTTGCGAAATGCTGTGTAAAGCAATAGTGTTGTTTGTGGTAATTCCCAAACAACTCCAGCCATTCGTAATTTTCCTTATTGCGCTCATTTGTATGTGGTAACACGTGAGTTCTTTGTATCTTGTTGCACCACATACTGCCTTAAATTAACTTCCTGCTATACAACACCCCACAGGCTTAATTCACTTTCAATATTATGTTTGTGCAGGTCTGTTTAATATGTTAGTAATTTTTCTGTGGAAATAGACTCCACGGTAGCGCCAATTACACCATTATATTTTAAAAGCATGAAATTCCAAGTATTTTACCTACTCTGTCTGCTAATTTGCCAGTATTTCACTGGAATATCAAGTATGTGGCTGAAATGTAAGCATTACTCTTAAGTAAAAGTGTAGTATTTATGTAGAGTGTAGTGTGAAGTAACAAAATTTGAAAAGTTGGCAAAAGCTGGAAAGATTATCTACACATATAAAGCTGAATTGATTTTACTTAATTGATGTGTGTAAGCAATGTCCATGTAATTATGCTGTCATGAATTAGGAACTTCCAATAATTAAAATGGTGCTAATGTAAAATTAGTAGTAATTCAATATTTTAGTACTAAAAGCTAGAAAGCAGCAATACTTTAATGCCATTATGTAAGAACTTATTTGTGTTTTTTATTAAGCAAATACTTTTGTCGTCATACCACCATGCTCACTTTTGAGCTCAGTGCTGACATGGTAGAGACCCGATGGTAACCGGCCATGGATGAAGACACCAGCTAAAGACACCTCGCTGCATGGTACCACTGCAGCCGTAGTCAACTAGACATGTTTGTTAAAAGCTGCCCAAATATCTCTCTCGCTCTCTCTCACTCTCTCTCTCTCTCTCTCTCTCTCTCTCTCTCTCTGTCTCTCTCTCGACCACACATCTATTTCTGACCATATGACGAGAAGTATGTTAAATGTGATACAGTGTTTAAGTTAATGAAACTTGACTGGAATCGGGAGAAAGGTACAACATTTCTACCCTGCCTTTAGAAATTTGCATAAAGTGCAGTGGTTTTTCATGTCGCCAGTGTCAGTGTCAAATAGGAGTAACAAAATACTAGACATACCCGTGTTTGCTCTATTCGCCTAGTAATATGCATTTAAAAACAAATGGTGAACATTATTTCACGGGGCTCTGCCACAATTTACTTTCCATTAAAATAAAGTTTTTATACAAACACAGAACTGATTTTCGCGCTGCAGCTGTTCTAAACGGTGTACAACCCTTAACATCACATTTTTTTTNTTATACAAACACAGAACTGATTTTCGCGCTGCAGCTGTTCTAAACGGTGTACAACCCTTAACATCACATTTTTTTTCTCTTTTTCTTTTTTTTTATAATGGTTAATAGTTTTTGTGTTCGTTTTTATGTTTCAGGAATGTGAATGTGTGAACATATTTGTTTAGAGTATTAGTAAGTTCATGTAATTTTATGTGCGGCAGCCCGTGAAGGTGGTTTATGTATTTATCATGAAATTAATTGCTATGTCTGTGGTCAAGGGTGTTGTGTATTTTTTTCTCAACTTACGACTGTTTTTCTAATAGTTATTGTTTACGTAATTTGCGAACACGTCATTAGCATAATCCTGAGGTAACTACTATATTGTCTAGTTCACTTGTTAACCAACTCTTGATTTGGGTGGATGCTTAAGTGATTAGAGTAATTCCATTTCACTGTTATATTTATTCCACAGACTTTTCTTTTTCTTTTTTTGTACCATGTGTGTGCGGCTCATATCCGTTAGCCAGTAATTTATATTGAAATGACGCAGGACATAAACTTCCTATTTTGCTGTGCCAGCTTATGTTCTCAGACTGCAGTATGCCACTGACTGGTGGGCTGCTTCAAATTGGTTTTCTCCAGATAACTTAAGCATTTTGAACATAAATTTCCTTTATATTTTTGGTGCGTAACATATGTGTGTGTTGGATATAAATCGATGTTCACGTTTTTAAAGCCTATATGCAAAACCGAAGAGGGCAATCCCACATAACATATTTTGCCAATTTAGTTTTTAAAATGTTGCCAGAGTAGGGCTTTGGCTCAATATTTTGCACCACAATTAAGTAAGATTTGCAGTGACGGAAATAGCACTTCAAATATGCAGTATTCTGGAAAAATATTTATTTGGTCATAAAGCTGGCAAAACTATTATGTAATGACCGCCGTTTTTTTGTTTTCGTATATCAGTTTCCAAAAACTTATGAACTTCAAGTAACTTGTTTTGCATTAGTATAATGTCTCACACCATCTTAATGTTTGTTCTCACATGTTCTCAAGTGTTCGCAATTACCACGTGGTTGTACTGCATACAAGATGGAATCAAGTGCATACTCCTTTGTACGCACATGCATGTAACAAATAACAACAGACTCAACATTTTCCTGTTTAATTGTGCATGCAACTAATTCCATCTCATATTCTGGAACGTGAATACATATTTGGTTTGTTCCACAGCAAAAATATTGGGTCTAGGGAGTATTGATTATTACAAGTAAGTGGCAGTGCTGTGCGGCCACCTTAATTAAATCAACGCTGAGTGGTCCTCTACCACAAGACCTATGCCACCGTAATTAAGTCAACGCTGATTGGTCCTCTACCACAAGACCTATATCACCTTAATTAAGTCAACGCTGAGTAGTTGTCTACCATNTGATTGGTCCTCTACCACAAGACCTATATCACCTTAATTAAGTCAACGCTGAGTAGTTGTCTACCATAAAACCTATGCCACCTTAATTAAGTCAATGCTGAGTGGTCCTCTACTTAAAAACCTATGTCCCCTGAGATTGTAGCTTGACTTGGCTGGACCAAAAACTTAGGTGCTTCTCATTTTATAACTATGCCTCTCTAAATTTTTTTTCAGCATCATCTCAAATATAAAAGGGGAATTGTTGTGTAGGAAAACTGGTGTGCATATTGTGGAAGTTTTCTTGGAAACCTAATTTTCTTCAATTTCTCAATTTTTCGTAAAGGCCAACCTCCATGGGAAATGAGTAGTGCATGTACTCATATTTTTGGTTTCTAGGTCATAAATTGCACGATATTATAAATTGCAGGAGGGCAGCAATAACGAAAGAAAAATTTGTGGAAAACTAGTAAAATGTGTGCAAATTATTACAGTTAGGATTTTATCGAACAATTCATACTACAGAAATAGAAATTTTGGCCTCCTGCTATTGTGGATCTCCCTCAGCGGTGGAAGAAACGGTCAACAAGTGAAGCCTATTCTCTTGAACTCAAAACGTTTGCATTTACTCTTAATTTCNACAAGTGAAGCCTATTCTCTTGAAATCAAAACTTTTGCATTTACTCTTAATTTCTACTCTCCCAGTGTAAGGAAGGTATTTATGAAGTGTTTGTCACATCCAGTGGCATTATAGAAGTGTTATTTGACAGTGGATGGAAGGCCAGGTTTCAGCACTGAGGATTGTGCAGCATTGAAGCTGAAGACTTCAGAAAATTTTGCTTGTGGTAAACCAACAGTGTGTTCTCTCATGCTGTAAGAAGTGACCATATGGAAGCATGTAGAGTTTGATTGTCACAGATTTGTAGGGTACACTGACTTCGGAACAGGTTTTATATAATGAGTCCCTTTCTGAAGCTAGGGAAGCATTGATATTTATGGCTGTAGCCTTAAATGTTAGTTGGAAAACACCCATAGGCTATTTTTTATTGATGGGTTTGCCGGTTTCGAGCGTGTACACCTAGTGCGACAATGATTACAGATCTTGTGCGACTGTGGTGGCATTGTAGCATCGTTGACATTTGTAGGTGCTGCATCAAACTTTTTTATGACCGAACATCTTGGAGCCAAATTTTCATTGCTTTATATGAAAACCTTGATCACAGATCCACACACTGGAAAACCAGTATTTTTGTTTCTTGACACATGCCATATGCTGAAACTAATTGGGAACTGCTTGGCCAGCAAGGGTAGTTTGGTTGATGATAAAGGTATGGTTCAATGGAAATACATTGTTAACTTGGAAGAACTTTGAATGTCTGAAGATTTTCATACTGCAACTAAATTAGGAAGACGTCATATCAACTGGCCACACGAAAATATGAAAATAAAATTGGCTGCACATACGTTCAGCCAGAGTGTTGCTGATGCCCTGAAGTTCAGCGACCAAGTTCTGAAACTAGCTAGATTTGAAGGCTACGAGTCTACATTTCGATTCCTGGAAATCTTCACAATTTATTTGATGTTCTTAACAATCGGGATTAATTATCCAAGGGTTTCAAAATTCCACTCTCTGACAAGAACATTGAAAAAGTAAAAGAATTTTTGTATCCTGCAAAGAACTACATTTTGACGTTATGTGAATGTGTGAGGGGCAAGCCAATGTTTTTGAGCAACAGAAAAACAGGTTTTATTGGTTTCCTTGTAAGCATTGAAATATTATTGGTATTGTATGATTATGTTGTAAGAACCAACCTTTTGAGATTTATGCTAAGCCAGGATCATTTAGAACTATTTTTAGTAATATAACAATAATCCTACTGCAAATAAATTTAAGGCAGCATTCAAGCGCCTACTAGTGCACATACAGATAGGCACTAAAACCTCTTCCAATTGTCAGGCAATAGATTCTGCCACAATTTAGAATGCAAACCAGTGGTAAAAAGAAAGTGGTTATATGATTCTATCATTAACATAGATCGCAGTGATCATGTTATTATAATATTTGAATGTAATCACTACTACCATGTATCCGCAAGTTCTATCATCCTAAGTAAATATGTGGATGATGTAATGGGGTATACTGCAGGCT
Source organism: Clitarchus hookeri (assembly GCA_002778355.1). NCBI lineage: Eukaryota > Metazoa > Arthropoda > Insecta > Phasmatodea > Phasmatidae > Clitarchus > Clitarchus hookeri. The sequence goes on from NQII01012231.1 coordinate 27,243, forward strand.
TAGTGGTAAGAAAGTTGAAAAATGAAGTGCACTACGATGCTTGTTGGAGGGCCTTACTGGAAGATGAAACGAATTTGAAGCTTCTCAAAAATAAATGCTGGGAGTTTGGTAATTCCTGTAGATGATGCAGTCAAGTTATGTCGCGTAGTAGAAAACGTCGTACAGTCGATCTCTCTAACTCATTTTTTTTGTAATGTCTCTGTGAACCGTATGTATTGTAAAATAATGAGAACCCTAGATTTATCATCATTTGTTGGGCTACATGAACATATCTTGTATCAGCAGCCATTACATAATCATAAGGTACAATTAATAAAATCTGTTATAAAATATTTGTTAATTATATTGTGCCATACAGGGAAACAACCTGCAGATAACTTGCACCAACAAATTTGGTGATGTTTAAAAATCAGTAAATCTGCCAATGTTAAACAAATGCATTTTTAAAATGATTATTTTGAATAATTATTGTTGCAGCAAATGGGACATAGAACTTTTGAAGAACATTTCTGCTTGCAACTTCGTTGAGGCTCTATTCTAATGCAAATTCTCACCGGTGCACCAGAAGTAAAGTTGCTAGCAGCAATTTCGGAATAGTAATTATATGACTAAATATTATTTGTGACTGCTGAAATCTCCTTTTGCTTTTTGTGCATTTCGTAATTACTACTTACTCGTTTGTACTAATTTAACAGGTTCAAATACTTGTCACATGGACATGATAAGTATTTAAAAATTATTAAGTGTCCCTAAAAATATATTCTTAAAGTACTTCCAAAAATGTTTATTTAATTGTGAACAAACTGTAACTGCATTCTGTATTTNATATGGAAGCATGTAGAGTTTGATTGTCACAGATTTGTAGGGTACACTGACTTCGGAACAGGTTTTATATAATGAATCCCTTTCTGAAGCTAGGGAAGCATTGATATTTATGGCTGTAGCCTTAAATGTTAGTTGGAAAACACCCATAGGCTATTTTTTATTGATGGGTTTACCGGTTTCGAGCGTGTACACCTAGTGCGACAATGATTAAAGATCTTGTGCGACTGTGGTGGCATTGTAGCATCGTTGACATTTGTAGGTGCTGCATCAAACTTTTCTATGACCGAACATCTTGGAGCCAAATTTTCATTGCTTTATATGAAAACCTTGATTACAGATCCACACACTGGAAAATCAGTATTTTTGTTTCTTGACACATGCCATATGCTGAAACTAATTGGGAACTGCTTGGCCAGCAAGGGTAGTTTGGTTGATGATAAAGGTATGGTTCAATGGAAATACATTGTTAACTTGGAAGAACTTCGAATGTCTGAAGATTTTCATGCTGCAACTAAATTAGGAAGACGTCATATCAACTGGTCACATGANGGTGGCATTGTAGCATCGTTGACATTTGTAGGTGCTGCATCAAACTTTTTTATGACCGAACATCTTGGAGCCAAATTTTCATTGCTTTATATGAAAACCTTGATCACAGATCCACACACTGGAAAATCAGTATTTTTGTTTCTTGACACATGCCATATGCTGAAACTAATTGGGAACTGCTTGGCCAGCAAGGGTAGTTTGGTTGATGATAAAGGTATGGTTCAATGGAAATACATTGTTAACTTGGAAGAACTTCGAATGTCTGAAGATTTTCATGCTGCAACTAAATTAGGAAGACGTCATATCAACTGGTCACATGAAAAGATGAAAATAAAATTGGCTGCACATACGTTCAGCCAGAGTGTTGCTGATGCCCTGAAGTTCAGCGACCAAGATCTGAAACTAGCTAGATTTGAAGGCTACGAGTCTACATTTCGATTCCTGGAAATCTTCACAATTTATTTTATGTTCTTAACAATCGGGATTAATTATCCAAGGGTTTCAAAATTCCACTCTCTGACAAGAACATTGAAAAAGTAA
>NQII01012232.1:0-24032 GCA_002778355.1 Clitarchus hookeri
TAGAGTATAACCTCGAATTACCTCGCAGGCATAGAGTAGTAGCTTTATAAAGAAACAAATAGTTTTATCTTCTTCATTTTCTTTTGCCTCGAGTAACATGTATTTATAAAAGGGATGTGTTTGTATCCATTAATATTCCAGGGAAGGAAGGAAAATTAAGAGTTGTTAATCCATTAAATATTTCATTGAAGTTCTTTTTGTAACACTAAAACTAAGAACTTAGCCACTGTCGTAGCGTATTTATTCCAGGACACGCACCACAGAAAACTCATTATTTAGATAAATGTTTCTTGCACTTTCTTTCAGGACGTGCACTGAGAAAAAATGTTTTGCTGAATAAAATAAAATGTAATTTTTTTTGTAATGAAATAAATTTTTCGTATAGGGCAATTAAATATTTTGTAGCTGAAACCATTTTTTGTTTCTTATTGGTTTGCCCAAACATTTACGATTTGGTTGGTACAACTTCATATTTGTATGGCTGTACGGATGTTACATTTTTCGGATATTATAAAAGTAAGTGAAAGGACAGAAACACGAACCTGGAACTCTTGCGCCAGAGTGCATGGTACAAAAAATCGTGTCGTTACCAGATATCCTTCGGCGTCGTTATAAGATTTTCCAAAGGGAAGTTCATTCTGCAAGTGAGGGTAATAGGAAGGTTACGTCTACGTACATTGCACTTAATCTTTCTTTTATTGTTTTGAGTATAATTTGTCATCTAAACATACAGTGGTTGTTTACAATTAAAATCAATACGGTATATACAGGATGATTCTAAAATCATGGAACAAACATTGAGGGGTGGTAGAGCTCACTAAAACAAACAATTATTGAGCGGGAGAGGTTGTTGAATAACAAAACATTGTTTAACTTGTACGTTTTCTATGTAATGCCATTTTCCTAGGATAATATATTTTTGCATTTTAATTTTTTTTATATATAATTTTACATCAAATCCAAAATTTTCCTGTTTTGCTATAGCCTAAGTAAAAAAAATACTAACTAATTTGTATAAATTAAAAATTAACAAAGTAAATTAATGATCTGAGCTACCACGTGACACATATGTTATCAGCAAATAACAGACCATAGTTTTATATGAAAAAAAAGTTAAACATAAAAAATGTTATACATAAATTTTTTTTTAATGCATGAACTGTTATTTATTGATTAGATATAAGTATGTCAAGCAGTATCTCACGGCATTAGTTTGCGTTGTAAATATTTTCACTTATATAACTTAGTTAGTATTTGTTATTATAGTTGTAGCAAAACAGGACAATTTTGGATTCGACGTCAAATTATTAAAAAAAATTAAGTGTAATTTTTTTATTCGAGGAAAATGTATTCACATACAACGCGTATAAGATGAACAATGTTTGGTACAGTTATAAAATAATAAATTTTTTTTTTATCAAACGCCCTTATTACTCGCAGAAAATGTCTTCTCGTGCTCGGCCGTGGACTTTGGATGTCGCCATCAAGGTCAGCAACACTACAGCACCTATCGGTTTCTCTCTCCCACACTACTTCTCAGGCTGCCATCATGCAACTCCCGCATTTTATACGCATTTCATTACTCTCCTGTGAGGTGTGCAAGCCTTCCCGTTTTTCTAACAGATTTCAGCGAGGACAATAAGGGAGTGGAGAGATTTATGGGCGGCTCTTAACATCGAGGTCTTGAGAGCTGACGAGGGTGGATTGAGGTGAGTATGGAGCAGCGCCGAAATTCAAGGGTGGGAGGAACGGGAGACCTCCGAGAAAACCCGCCGACCAGTGTGCGAAAATCCTGGAGCGACCCCGCCGAGAATCGAATCCAGTTCGCCTGGGTGGGAGGCAATCAGTCTCACTAGTAAACCCCCGCGGCCACTCGATAATAAGGGATGAAGTGTAAAAGTATTTCGCTAAAATAAATTTTTTAAATAAACCATATTCACGAAAATTCCGAACCTGAATGTGAAGAATAAATTGTAAGATGTGCTTAAAACGCAGTTAGAGCCTATAACGAGGGTTTTAAGTAACACAGACGGGCCACCAAATCATAATACACTTAGAACTACGTTATTTAAGTTCGGCACTAAAATTCTGAGCCATGCGAGGGTGAGTTGGAAGTGTCACTGATTTTCTCTCATCGCAACGTGAACACGATACGACGCTACGTCTCAGCGCGAACAGCCACATACCGAGGCGACTGCGCTCTTCTCTACGCAAATTACAAATAAGTTCAATTGTGTGTTATGCAATAGCTGATACACAATTCTGATTGTCATTTGTTTGCCAGTTTATTACAGTCTTCGTTTATTTATTTGTGAAGCAGTGAATGCAGAGTGGTTACTGTATTTTATGTAGTTGATAGGTTTCATTAAATTACATTTGACTTATTACATTTAATAGTTACTGCAATAGTTTTCTATCTATCTCTCTCTAATTAAGACCTCAAAGTATTGATTTGTTGTAAGTAAGTCTAGAGTAAATGTAGGTGAGGAAACATATGAACGTATTTACAAATATGCATAATATACTTGTAACAATGTTGTTACAGTAAAAAAGCAAAAAAAAAAAAAAAACTGTATGGTGGAAACTTTAGTATCTTGCTCTTTTCGTAAAATCTGCCCACCTACGTTTTTCTCGAAGTAACGCGAAAAGTTTCTGTACTAAGAATTTTTCAGTGCAGTAACTGGTAGTTGTAATTGAGTTACTTTTTTTTCCCCGTGGAGTAACTGCAACTAGAGTTTCTTTCCAAAAGTAACTTTGCAGTCGCTGAACAAACCTCGCCCTGGCTGTTGCGTTGTTCTTGCATCCGGCTTCGTGATATGTGGGTTGCCGGTGGAGAGTCCTTGGAACTTGAATATCAAGTGGAGATTGTGCAAGAAGCCNGCTTCGTGATATGTGGGTTGCCGGTGGAGAGTCCTTGGAACTTGAATATCAAGTGGAGATTGTGCAAGAAGCCGGTTGCCAGAAGGGAAAGGGTTGAAGGGCCGGCGAGGGAGGCGCCCCCGTGCAAGTGGTTAAGAAGGCGACTGGCATACAACACACCACCCCCCCGGGCTCGCAGGACCTCGAGTTGTGGATTGGTGGGGGTGAGTTGCCGGTGGTAGCTGGCGTTCGACCTGCTCCGTAACCCTCCTCACACACACACACACACGCATGGTGAGTCGAGTCCCCTCCAGCAAGCTTCATCCCCCCTTCACCGACCCCATAGCTCCTTTGAAGCATCACGCACTCCGCCCTGAACCCCTTTAAACACCCTCCTGCGAACTACAGCACGCGTGCGGGTGCATAAAACACGAGCCAATTCCATATCCGCGGGAGTACTCAGGTTTTAGCGCGTTTGCTCCAGGGGTTAAGACGGTGTTTCGAGGCCGAAGGGAGTGGTAATCGCTTGTTAACCACCCTCCCAACCACTCCGCGACATTCCGGGGCTAATCGGAGATGCCGACTTCCGCACAGAACCGACCCGAACATTGTGACGTATCCGGGAGCCTGGATAGGTTGACGTACGAACGGTAACCACACCGCGGAGTTCGGCAGGAAGACGTGAAGGTCTTGAGAGCCGGCGAGGGCGAAGAGAGGTGGACACGGAGCAGCGCCGGACTGCAAGGGCGGGGAGAAAACGGGAGATACCTGAGGAAACCAGCCGACCAGCGACCCTCGCCGGGAATCGAGTCCGGTTCGCCTTGGTGAGAATGTGACCACTCTAGCCACTGTGGCAACAGCGGCCCCCCAACGAAGATGGTAATCAGAGAAAGCTGACCACGGTTTCCAAAGCGACCGTGAAGTTCCGAGTTCAGATGCCTAGTAATCCGTGGATGTTTATCTCGATTTTGTATAGTAAGTTTTTTGAGCATAGAGTATAACCTCGAATTACCTCGCAGGCATAGAGTAGTAGCTTTATAAAGAAACAAATAGTTTTATCTTCTTCATTTTCTTTTGCCTCGAGTAACATGTATTTATAAAAGGGATGTGTTTGTATCCATTAATATTCCAGGGAAGGAAGGAAAATTAAGAGTTGTTAATCCATTAAATATTTCATTGAAGTTCTTTTTGTAACACTAAAACTAAGAACTTAGCCACTGTCGTAGCGTATTTATTCCAGGACACGCACCACAGAAAACTCATTATTTAGATAAATGTTTCTTGCACTTTCTTTCAGGACGTGCACTGAGAAAAAATGTTTTGCTGAATAAAATAAAATGTAATTTTTTTTGTAATGAAATAAATTTTTCGTATAGGGCAATTAAATATTTTGTAGCTGAAACCATTTTTTGTTTCTTATTGGTTTGCCCAAACATTTACGATTTGGTTGGTACAACTTCATATTTGTATGGCTGTACGGATGTTACATTTTTCGGATATTATTAAAGTAAGTGAAAGGACAGAAACACGAACCTGGAACTCTTGCGCCAGAGTGCATGGTACAAAAAATCGTGTCGTTACCAGATATCCTTCGGCGTCGTTATAAGATTTTCCAAAGGGAAGTTCATTCTGCAAGTGAGGGTAATAGGAAGGTTACGTCTACGTACATTGCACTTAATCTTTCTTTTATTGTTTTGAGTAGAATTTGTCATNTGTTTATAATAATTGCTCAAAACTGCTACCACCGACAGTAATGCAAGCTTGGAAGCGTCGGTGGAGTGATGCTGATGCTGATGCAGCAGGTCACTGGCGCACCGTTTGACTGCCGTCAACTATCGCCACCATCGTCAGCCAATCACGCCGTATGAAGAGGTCACCAAGCATGCGTGACTGTTGGTGGATGCATTTCCAGCAACTGTTTTAACATTTTCTGTACGGAATCACTCGTTACGTATGCTGCTAATGAACATTTTATGTTTCCGTTAATGTGTTATGTTTTTGTGTTTGTGCCTCAACGCGTCACTCCCGCCCAAATATTCCTATACAATAATTGTTTGTTTTAGTGAGCTCAACCACCCCTCAATGTTGGTTTCATGATTTTAGAATCACCCTGTATACAAGTCAACCCCGTCCCACAACCCATCCCTTCAGGGATACCTGGTTAAACCACCAGTGCACTGAAAAATATCAGCAGAGAAATGACAATAGAATGTTTCTGTAATCTGGTTTCATGGCAGCGGCGACCATAACTTCCGTAACAGCAATATAATGATCTGCTAGTTTGTGACAGTTTTGTTTGACGCGTGAACATATTCAAAGTTTGCTGAAGTTATTATGTTACTTGCAACTTTTCTGAAGCCCTGCTGAAGTTCTGCTACCCGGATATTCCTCAGCCTCAAGCAAACGAAGCTTAATTAAGTCTAGAAAATGACTCCAATAAGGCACCGAACTGCATTCGTGCGCACCAAGTGTAATAATATTTTGCGTGATAACTATTTTTTAACTAGGCATTACCAACACACCAATTTTCCCACTTTTTTTTATTGAAATTAGTTATGAATTAAATATTACAATTTATCGATGGAATATCAGTAAGTCAAATTTCACGAAGGAAAAAAAAAAGGCACTTTTATGTTAAATGAAGTATAAAACGCTTGTTACACATGGCATATTTAGTTAACAACTGAACACATCATATAGTGTGATTTTTGAAAAGTTTGATGTAAGTCCTGCTTAAGTTCTACTTTCAGACTAACCCTTCGCCTCAGGCAAACTAAGCCAAAACAATGTTTATAAAATTACACCAAGGCGCCAACGCACTTCATTTACGCGCACTCGCTTTGATAATATTTTGCATGAGAAATATTTCTTAACTCTCATTAACCAGTCTCGTTAATAACATGGCTATTTCCCTCCATGTTTTAATTCACATTAATTACGATATGTTATATTATATTTATAAATAAAAAATATAAAAATTCTGTATAAACTAAAATAAGGCACTTTCATGTTCACGTAGGTATAAAATGATTGTTATACACTACATATTTTGGAAACAACGAAACCCGTCAGACACGGGGTGGTTTTTATACAATTTTATTTAAAAAGTGTGTAAGAAAACGCGAATTGACTATATTACTATTTATTTGAACAACATTTAGATGGTACCATAAATCAGTATGATTTTTGTGTCTGTATTAAAAGTCTTGATGGGTTATCGAGAGCAAAAATTTGGTTGCGACAACATTTTTTTTCTCGGTGTATGGTGAGGTGTGGGAACGCCCCACGCACCGGGCCCAGTGGGGAGGTGATTCACAGGAAGAGCTGGAGAGATAGAGAGAGAGAGAGAGGGTTGAGGCGAGACAATGTCAGGGTGGTGAGTCAGGGGGCACCCCTAAACTTCTCGCATCTGCCGCGGCGGTCGATCCATGAAGCGCCGTTGCGCCACAGCATCAGCAACACACAGCTGAGCGAACCAACCCCCTTCCTCGCACTTCATTCGGGAGGTTAGCGGATGAGGACAGTGCTCATAAACACATCTTTAGAACCAGCTTCGGCAAGACAATCTTACTAGGTGTCATAACGCAGTAGTTCACGAAAATGTTTTATTTCATTACCTGAAGTAGATTTATATAAGGACTGCATGAATGTAAACATTTGTGGTGAAATGATTACAGTTTTCAAATGAAATATGAGAGCCTAAGTTTCTATGCTCCAAATTAACTTTGCCAAATAAATCCCATGTTAAAGAAGTATCAAGAGTAACTAACAACGGATACTGGCATTTTGAATATATTTTAAAAGAGCTATTGATGTTTTTGTCTTCACAGTTTTATTCATGCGAGAGAAAATAATATTAATATATAAACTGAAGAGCCAAAAAAAAAAAAAAAACTGGTATAGGCGTGCGTTTGCAAATAACAGAGGTATGGAACCAATCAGAGTAACGCGATGCGGTCGGCAGCTAGATCGGTTACTGCTGCTACAATGGCAGGTTATCAAGATTTAAGTGAGTTTGAACGTGGTGTTATAGTCGGCGCACGAGAGATGGGACATAGCATCTCCGAGGTAGCGATAACATTTGGATGTTCGCGTACGACCATTTCACGAGTGTACCGTGAATATCGGGAATCCGGTAAAACATCACATCTTCGACATCGCTGCGGCCGGAAAAATATCGTGAAAGAACGGGACAAACGACGACTCACGAGAATAATTAAACGTGACAGACGTGCAACCCTTTCTCAAATTGGCGCAGATTGGATTTTTGGACTGCCCTGCCGGATTCATGGTGTGAATTGCCTCCTGCATACCTTCAGACATTAGTCGAGTCCATGCCACGTCGTCTTGCAGCACTTCTGCGTGCTCGTAGGAGGGGGGAGGGGGCTACACGATATTAGCATGTGTACCAGTTTTTTTGGCTCTTCAGTGTATATTCCGCTAACTCCAGCTGCATACGCCACTTAAGGCGCCCGTCTACCTGGCGCTTGAACTGCGTTGCAGAGTGTTCCAAATACACGTTTTTCAACTAAACTATCAAGCGTGCGTCCAACGTGCTGATCTACGAAAAGAACACACACTTCAGCCGAGAGCTGTTAAGTACTTTCAAAATATCACGTACGTTAGAAACATCAATTCAGAGTACTCCAAAACCGCTAAAAAACGGCCTTTCCAAGGCGCTGTAGCTCAAAATGCACGCATCAGACACATACAAAACTACTATAGGCGCCTGCACTGAACCTTCCTAAAGACTTCCCACTAATAAAATAATATGGCCACGGCTGAAAGTCCCATAGGTACACGCAGCACGACGAGAACACTGCACGCCAGTTCAGAGCCTTGCGCTTAGCGGCGATGGCGTACTTGATGCGCGTTGCAGTGTCGCCCTTATCGCTCCCGCGCTTCTCGGCCTAAACGTGGGAAAAAGTTCCAGGTAGACGGGCGCCTTAAGTGGCGTCACTTGCCAGCAACATGTAGGAACGCCTTTCGCCAATCAGCGCCGGGTAACTTACGAGCCGGTAGCTCAGCCAATAGAGTGCATTTCGCGAATGGGTATGGCCACATCAAAGGAGCCGCCACGTTTGTATCTGTGTGTTTATTTATTCTGTGCTAAAGCCATAGGTACTGTTTTACAAGACTTCTCGACACGTTACAAAACCTATAATATTTTTCCCCGACAGTGTTCGAAAGCATTGTAGCCTCTTATAAGTACATTTTATGGTTGGAGGATGTATTTATGTCGTTGCGTGTTTGCGGACAAATCAGAAATGTCCAATACTTGTATTTCAGATTGGCTTAATGAAATAGGAAAATGGCGCTAGGAGTCATTATGTGCACGCTTAAAATTTGTATCTGCATCTGGGACAGTACCGTTCATAAAACACCAGGTGATGTGATCTCGTCCAACCGCAGACACTGCGCGTAAAAGGGTTGCATGTAATCTCTCTTGACGAACCTTTGGCAGTAGCTATCGAGGCAAGTATCGAGCTAACACCCTCCCTTCTTACAACTGGCAGTAGCTATCGAGGCAAGTGTCGAGGTAACACCCTCCCTTCTTACAACTGGCAGTAGCTATCGAGGCAAGTATCGAGGTAACACCCTCCCGTCTTACAACTGTGTCTGGCTTGAATTTCTTTTTGTGAGGAAAATAACATAGAAAGTATCGTGTGTGTTTAAGGCTGNTCTTACAACTGTGTCTGGCTTGAATTTCTTTTTGTGAGGAAAATAACATAGAAAGTATCGTGTGTGTTTAAGGCTGTTCAAGTGCATAACATTTGTTTCTGTATTTTTAAGATATTTTGCGAGTTTGCGATACTATATCAATTAATATTTGATAGTAATGCTAAATAAGTTTAATAATAACTCTCGTATACTTATTTAGTAGAATTATTGGCATTTTAACCTTAAAATTTGTGCCATACAAATTTCAAAAAGTTGCACGAGCACAATGTTTGATTTCCGTGAAGTATTTTTGAAGATTTAGGAACGCCACAAAGAAATTTCATCGAAACGTGGTATTTTGTTTACCTGCGATTAGGGTTTAACTTTTGATTTCAATTTTATCGTAAAATTTTAATAAAATTAAGGCCTAACCATTGGGAGAAATCCATTGGAATATCTTCATCTTATTCTAATGACATTAACAATTTGAAATGTAGCCAAACATGATAATTATGCAAAAATTGTACATTTGTATGGCGATACATACGTCGGCTGATTCAGAAGCCATGGCAACTATTGTTTGTCTGCCGAAAATGACCCAACGCAAGAAATGTAAAGAAATGTACAATGTAGAGGTGAAAGTATACGGCATGTATGTTTTAAAGGTGACACCAGATGGGGTATGGATGCATGAATGTCCGGCAAGGAACAAAGACAAACATGGCTGCTTGAAATCACCGTTCAGTTGATGTATTCTCCTACAAACTGTATACACTCATGTGAACGGGTGCGTATCGTACGTGTACGAGCTGTTTATCATCCTTCCCAGTAGTCTCCGAGGTTGTCCACTGTCCGCTGTCAGCGATGAGGCAGACGGGAAATACCATCGGCGGCATGAGATCCGTCAATGTGCGCCACCTCTCGTTGAAATGACGTGACGATGTCTCCCTCATTCTAAGTGAAATTTCATAAGGAATGTTGCTATGTTAGGACATCTTCCACGTGTTTTGTTTAATATATATATTTCCAAAATGTAATATTGAAATTAACATAGACCTAGCTATTTAGTACCACAAAAATATGTATTTATTTCTTTATCTCTCCCCTCACTTGCCGACATTCAAGATGACATGGGCCACCTGTTTTTCGCGAAAATATTTCCGCCTATGCTATATTTCAATACCCTAAGGGCATACCAGCGGTATTATTTTGCTTATTCGCGGCGTCTCTCTGTGAGAAACATTTTTTTACTTGTCTGGCCAATCAGAACTAGGTTACTCCGACACTGTACGTCTGTGATTCGCGGGCAAAAACCTAAGACACTTGCGAGTTAGTCATTCAACCGCAATACTGGTTCTGTAATAACGTGTTTTTGAGCACAGCTAGTAGTGGAATATTTTCGCAAAACAAGAGGTGGCCCTAAGTATTACCTTCGGTGCTTCACTTGACGTTCGAGCGAGGTCTTGTAGTTTTAATGTCGCTCACGATTGTAAGATGCACCGAAACACAGCGACGATATTATCCCTGAGCCAGTGGCGTGTGGTGAACTTGTTGCATGGCAAGCTGGCGTTAGCTGTGTGCTGTACCCTGTTGCTTGTTTGCACTTCACTATAAACGTTGCTCGCCAGGTGACGCCACAGGACGCGTGCGCCTAATGGGTCCCTTGCTGTTTGCCTGTGATTGGTCGAGGTGCATTCAGCTTCCCCAGGCTGCACGGTGGTTCCTAGTTCCGGCTGCGTGCACCGAGAATGTACAGCAGTGAGCAAGCACCAGCTTACCTTGCAACACTTCAGTAAGTTCATGTTAATTTTTATAACAGTTTTTGGATTCATTAAACCTTCTTCTGTTATTTGACGACTTTTTAAATATTTTGTGCAGTTCTTCCATGACTTTGTACTAGCAAATTTATTGTATTCTGTTAGCTTACTTTAGGATAAGTAAATAATTTACACCATTAGTTTGAGTAATTGTATCTACTATAAGATAAATGGCTAACCCTTTCATTACCATATTAAGTGATATTTCGCGAAAAGATTTCGAGACAAGGTACAGTCCAAAGAACTGTAGGGTCGTCCAGCTTCTTTGATTGGCTAAAAAAGGTTCTGGCCCGTGTTAACAGTTTGCGCACGAATCACGAAGGTTCAGTGTCGGAGTTACTTAGTCCTGAGTGGCTTGGTCAAAGACGGACACGGCACCAGCAGCCAATGGAGGTATAACAACAGCTGAGGTGTGTATGTAGTATTGAAGTCTACTGTGTGCTCCGATTTTTACGCGAAAAGTCACTGGCCCTATTTATAATTCCTAGCGTTGCATATTAGAAAATTTTTGCTGAGTACTGTACTAAATCTGGCAATGAATTAGTTTCGTTAACATAACCAATAAGCTGTACTCTTTGTGCTTGGTGATCAGTGATATGAACCAGTCATAACGCAGAGCAGTAGCATGGCTTAGGAATCAGTTACAGGGAATATCATTGGGTGCTGAGCCTAGCAGAGTACAGCACCGGTCATATATAAGCTTCCTTTGCAACGGGTTAAGTGTAAAGGCGGAAAGCCGTAACTCCGCCATAGTAAAAGACAAAATTTAATAATAAATCAAACCTAGACGCCAGCCGCCTTTATTCAAACACCAAAGTTCTTTTTGTACTAACCTCCCCTCACTGCTAACATAACCGTTCACTCCATTAGGGACAAGCATATTGTGTGTACTGTTCGACTTCCATTTTTTTTTTTTTGCTGGTTGTCGGGCAGTGAGCGTTGTAATTTAAAGTGTATTTTTTAAAAGTAAAACTAGTATAAAATCTGCGACCCATCCTGTTCCTTCTGGTAACTACACTTAAGTTATTTTAATTTATGAATTTAATTTTTTGATTAGATGCGAGTTTCTTGTAAAACTGATTATAACTGGTGCGGCTGCGGTGGTGTAGTGGTCAGACCACTCGCCTCCCACCTATGTGAACCGGGTTCGTTGACTCGGAGACATTCTCAACTCGGATAGGCTGTTCACGGTAAAGTGAGCACTAGTTGCTTTTTCCTTTCAACCATTTTTATCCTTTAACCACCTTTTTTTTAGATAAATATTGTAATGTAAGTAATAAATACAGTGTGTATATTCCACCGCACTCGGAAGTTAACGTCTGAGGCTAAAGTAAATTATATTTATCGACTATTTTTCCAAATGAGAGGGCTTTCGAAAGTACTCACTTTAACGTGAATAGTTTATAGTAAAATGTATTCAGTGTAATAGATTTGTCAAATGTGGTGTAAACCAATATCACTGTGGTAAAAGAGAAAGCAAAGACCAACAGAAATGACGTTGGCACTTGTTTCAGCAAAACATTATTGGAGTCATATTTTTATAATGTCCTCGCAGAAGAGTTTATAGTCGAAGGAACTTTTTTATTTTCTTTGGAGCGAGATAGAGAAGGGTCGGAGAGGGGGAGAGGTGGAGAGGAGGGAGAGATGGAGAGGAGGGAGAGATGGAGAGGGAGGAGAGATGGAGAGGGGTAAAGGTGGAGAGTTGGGGAGGTAGAGAGGGGGGAGATGTGGAGATGGGGGGAGAGTGGTGCTTTGAAGACCAAGATACTTTTATTCGCCACATTTTGTTCTGTCTATATTTATATCAGGTAACAGGAGCCAGCTATATTTTCCAAAATTGCACACATTTTGTAGGTTCAAATCTAAGCTGTTATTCCGAATATTAAAAAAGGAAAACTATTGTTCCATATTTAAATACCAAAGTGGGCGTGTTTCATAATTTCTATACTACTGAATCGTACCAACTTTGGAAATATCGAATGAAAGTTGTTATAATGTCGGTGTTCAGTACAACAGCACAAATGACAGGCACCAGTAAATATTCGAAAGGGCATTAATGCGGGTTGTGTGTTCATGTATGGTACAGATACATGCACATGCATATAACAACATGCTTCACTTAGTAAGTTATTTTTGTAAACACGCGGGTAGACCAACCGGAGACTAAAAGAATTTTTTTCAAGCAAAATGCACGCACGTGATTAGCAGAGCTGTTCCACGTAATGCTACAAGGGAACGTGAAAATAAACTTTCATCAAACACCTTCGCCTTTATTTCAAAAAAAATTTTATTTGCTTTTACAAGACGGATGAGTCAAGTACCAAACGCAACATAAAAGTACAGTCATTACAAAAACTGAGTGCACACAGACAATACACAAGAAGCAGGCTGCCACGCGCGGCCTGCAAGACAGAACCCATTCTCGCTCATGTCATAACAGTTATATCACTTACCAATAATTATTCTTTAGCAAAAGCACACGATGTATACTCCCAAAAAAAACACTTCCTCATCACTTTCTCCTCCTCCTTCAATATAAAACATGTTTTATTACTATTATTCATATAACGATATTTTTCTTCCACAATTTCAACACATTTCTTCAATATACACTACGTTTTATACAAAAGTGCAAAGCATTTTATCTAGCTTCACCTGAATTATTTTGTTTGTGAAATACATCAATTATTTATGGATACACAATTAAAAATGAACTTACTGTAGGTACTGGGACTCGACAGTAAGTTTTGATCATAACAGGAGTGCCCGAGTAGGTGAGGTTTGCAGCTGCGAGAGGCCCTCGTCTGATCAACAAGTTCTGTGGCTCTGGTAGTTAAGGCGTAACTCTCGTATGGGCGAGAATATCAGGCAGGCGATGGTTCGAAACACACCTACTAATTTAATAATTTTATCAATTTACTGTTTAATGCAACACTAACCCCAATAAGTCAACCATTTAAGTGCTCAACGCCTTGGTATCAGACCCTTAAAAATTTACATAAATAATGAACTGGATACGTATAAAATTAATTCTGAATATACCGAGAAAAGAAACATCATATAAAAATTACACGATATTTTTTTTTCCATTGTGTTGTTGAGTAATGTATTTTACAATGATTTTCTGTTGAAAAATTAGCATGTCTGAAACTAGAAGCACGAATGTGGAGTTTGGGAGAATGCAGATATTAAAGTTTTAAGACTGTGGTGTATAGTAAGTCCTCTCCCTTTATTGTGGGTCACGTGCCTCGCCCCAAATCGCGTTATCTAGGGATCGTTTCCGAGAAGAAACAAAGGGAGATTGTTTAGTTGAATGGTTTGGCCAGAAAACGAGCAAAGCACAGTGTTTGTGGTTGCAACCTTGCACTGCCCCATGTCCTCGCGTGTTTGTGGTTGCAACCTTGCACTGCCCCATGTCCTCGCTACATCGCATCACAGGGGAAAGAAGTTCCGTGTTACTTATTTTCTTTTTCTCCAGCCCAAGGAATCACGTAAGAGTTTTTCTGAATAGCTGTGATTTTTTTTTTCTCCTTTGGTTATATGAGCGGTTAAAACGTGTAACTAAACATTTAAAAAGTAAAAAAAAAAAATTATAGAAATTTTGCATCATTGATCAATGGCCGGATTCACAGAAACCTCACTTACTCGGCACAACATTTGACAGCCGACAATATTTACAAAGCACACTTAAAGGTAACACCTATGAAAAACAGTTATATTTGAAACATCGGGTACACAATTAAACGTTATAGAAATTCGAAGGCAAAACATTGCATGCTCGGGGGACAAATACTTGGGAAGTATTAGACGATATTTATAAAACATGAACTGCGATAGCGTGTTGACACCCTGCAAATAAAACTTTGCTTTGCTGAAGTATGGGACTAGATTTCTTTTTAACTAGCGAGAAAATTTTTTTATTTCTTTTATAGCTGACATTGCACGTAATTTGGTACATAAAATTTAACGAGCTAAGAAAAACACATTTCAATCACACGCATACAACGACAACAAAAAAAAAAATATATAGTTCTCATTTATTTTTGGCACAAATGACACGAATCATTACACCGCAGTACGTCCACACGCAGTGGAAAGGGCTTCTACATAAAACAAAATATATCCAAGTTAAAATACTGCAGCGGTGTTAAGTATCTGGTCGCGTTCTCTCTGGACGAGGCTAGACGCAAGACTTGGCACACGCTACCCGTAACTGCGTACGGAATTGCGTACTTGATTTAAGTACGACGGCTAAAGTGGAATTGTAATAAAAAAAATTAAAATCTGCGTGAGGCCCGTAGCCAGGTTGAAAGCTGAGTGTATCACANATTACTGTCTGACCAGTGTGCAAGTGCGCGCGCATGTACGTGTTGTGTGCATGTATGTAATGAAAAACGTGAACAATAGATTACATGTATGAATTTCTTGGCGATCAGATTTCATAGACGACAATTAATTCATAGTTAACTTAAACAGAAAACATGATAGATACGGACAGGTTTTTTTTTTCTCGCGAAAAGCTTTCAAGACCAGTTGTACGCCAAAACAATTTTGTTCATGTGCCCTTTCGTGGTTGGATGGTTTTAAATGCCACGTGCCTCAAGTGGCTAGTCCGCGAATCCTGGACGTTCAGTATCGGAGTACTTAATTACGATTTGTCCAGTCAAATAAGAACATGTCTTCTCGCGTAGACACGCGGCCAATGACCCGGAGGAAGTTGTGGTTGTGGACGTGGAATATTGAAGTCTAGCATGGCCTTGAATTTTTTCGCGGAAAACAGCTGTCCCCTAATGATAGAACAAATATTTTCATAAAGTATGAATAGCAATAGATAACAATAGGCATTTATTGGCTGTAATTGGTTAAATGATAGAAAACAAAGAGGGAGGTNAGTATGAATAGCAATAGATAACAATAGGCATTTATTGGCTGTAATTGGTTAAATGATAGAAAACAAAGAGGGAGGTTGTAGAGAATCATACGTGTATTCCATTTCTACAAGCTTGAAAGCCCAGGTAGGAAGATATACAAAATCAAAATGAATATTAATGGGATTTATATGAGTTTTGTTTAGTGCAAATTCTAATGGGTGCAATTTTTCTTATGGTGATGAGCTTTTCAAAAGAAATAAATTTATTTATTTAGTTTAAATTGAGGGGGAGGGGATGGGGGAAGCAAAAAATATTTAGGGGGGCCTGCCCCCTCCCTAAGGCCTCATCGGCTACGGGCCTGCTCTCTATAGCAAAACTTCTATCGTGCCATAGAATAACCAAGAGTACAGAAGTGGAATTGCGAGCCGCTTCCACTTGTTGGCTGGCTATGTGGAGCTCTGGGTCTTGATTTGCTACCGCGCGCTGAGAGAAGTTCCCGATTGGCTGCGCTTCCGGCTGGCAAGTTAAGTTATCAGTTGCTGATTGGCCAATGGCGTTCTGGCGTGTTGCTGGTCAATGGCGCCATTTCGCTGTCGTGTGAAGCTGGAGTTCGCTGTACAAGCGGCTATTTCATTTCTGTACTCTTGGGTATTCTGCGATCGTGCATGCGCACCACCACTCATTATTCAGAAGTTCCCGTTCAGAAATGATACAAATGCATTAGCAACGTTGGCCCCTATACTGCAAGTCAAAAAAACCTTCACTGAAAGTTTAAATGTTTTCAAAATTAAAAATGGTCTGATTTCTTCCTCCTAATATGACATTTCATTCATCTCGAAGCTAATGTAGGATATCATCCAACACTCTGATGAAAAACAGGATGCGATATATATGTCAAATGAAGCACGTAATTATGTTACTAGTACGATAGTTGTTCTTCACAAGTTTAAGTACGTAATTTAGTTAGAGGCTTACGTGTAGCGTGTAACGAACACGCCTTTAACCGATATAGCATTTGTCAACTGGGCAGAACACTTAACACGGAACAGTTAGCACAGACGACTTCGAAAATTAATTAAATATAGTACACAAAATAAATTGCCGCGCATGATACAAGTCTCAAAGAGGTCCAGAGTGGAGATTCGCGGCAGGCGTTATTTATTGTTCAGTCACAGCTTCTTTGTCCTCTGTTACTCAGATGATTCTGAAGGGAAAAAAACGACATTGAAGAATGGAACGCGTGTTGTTCACAAGCCGGAACAAATACGTAAAGACCCTATTATTTAGTGTTATAATTCAGTACCAAGGTAGACAGAATGCAGGTATATGTTAGTTTCACGTGTGTCATTGGACATCCGCTCATTCGACACGCCCTGCAGGACTCAGGACCAATAGTAAATATTCAGCACTCTGGTAGCTTCATTCTGTGTGGCTAGGTCAAACAGGAGAATGTCTTCTGCTTGTGGCGACAGCCAATGAACAAGTGACTTCTGCTAGTGCGTGTAGAGGACTGTGGAGTTTACCTCGGTTGCGTCTTATAACGCAGAATGGTCAAGTCTTTACCAATACGCAGACGAGCACAAAGGCACACAAGGAAATATTTCGAATATCCGTCGCATGACGGCCGACATTTCAGGATAGGCGACGACACATATTCACAGTAACATACTTAGGCAACAGCTAATTAACGAAGACGGGCCTAACCACACACACTCATCCCCGAAAGCGTCTCTAAACTATCATCGGGAGACCAAAAGCAGTAAAACGCGAGGATAGAAACAAGAAGCGAAGATGGAATTCGAGAAATTCTTACAACTTCGTAGCTGATCACAGTGGACAAGACCTCCACAGCCATAAACAGCCTCACATTTCCCCGACGCAAACTCTTAACCTGAGTCAACATCGGTCAGTGATACACTTTAGGCACTGCACCTCCTTTCATTTTTTTTACTTTATGCCTGGTTTAAACAAACCCCATCTTCAAACGTAATCGGTTGACATACCCACTGGGTTTGAACTCGCATGAAATTAGTTCGCATTTTTAAGCAGCCTACGCAAACTTCACCACACGATGAGAAAATAACTGTTTTTATATTGCAAGATATATATATACTTTTTTACAACTGATGACTTAAGTTTTCTAAGCTCGTTTTCAAAAGCACTTGACTGTTGGTGACCGTAATACGATTTTGAGCCGTGCATTGCAAAAAAAAGTTTGTTCCCAAGGTCCTGCAAGAAATATTTGCTTATCTCTCGGCAGTTTCTAACGCGTAGGGTCTACCGTTATCTTAGCCGTCTACTGTTGTATACAGAAACGCAGGAACAACCGCTAAAAATTGAAGGACCTGGGAATTGTTTTCAAGTGACTTTCAGGACTGCAGCCTGCGGTGTCTTTGAAGCAAGCAGATGCATTTGCAGCTGAAATGTTTATGATGCGCCTGCCAGATGTATTTTCAACGAACGGAAGGAAGCTCGTAACAGTATAATAATCATACTGGTTTCATTGCAAGCAGCTGTGTCTATTCTAATTTGTAAAAAAACTGTGTTGTATTTCAATGTGTATCTTACACGCGCGAAGCTTGTTTACGCTACTGGCCGTCGTAGTGCTACCTTACGGCCGTACGTGACCTTGAGGTGTTCAATATTATTATTTTTTACTAGGGAGGCCCTTTAAGTAGGGCCAGTGACTTTTCGCGTAAAAATCGGAGCACACAGTAGACTTCAATACCATATACACACCTCAGCTGTTGTTATACCTCCACTGGCTGCTGGTGCCGTGTCCGTCTTTGACCAAGCCACTCGGGACTAAGTAACTCCGACACTGAACCTTCGTGATTCGTGCGCAAACGGTTAAAACTGGCCAGAACATTTTTTTTTAGCCAATCAAAGAAGCTGGACGACCCTACAGTGCTTTGGACTGTATCTTGTCTCGAAATATTTACGTGAAATATCACTGTCCCTACCTTTAAGTGATGTCAGCAGCAGGCGAGATGACTGATGAAAAATGGCGCGACTGCATACAGTATGTGATATCTGAGCAAACTAAGAGTTAAGAAGCAGATGGCAATGGACATGATGCGACAGAATCATCATTAAAGCGGTAGACAGCTAGACAAAGAAATAATTCCAGCCTGAAAGTCGAACCCAACACCAGAAAGAGACATGACTCGTAAGTAATCAAACTTAAAAGAGTGCTGGTAAACGAAAAATTCATTATTTTATTATATTTGTAGAAAATGTTTAACTTGTAGACATTAACAGGTACTATTTCCTCGCATGTAAAAACTTTTAAGAGGCCTTTTTTTTGTGATGACTTGTCAAAATTGCAATCTTTATGTTTTTGGGACGTACAAACAATAAAAACTCACCGAAATGAGATAATACACACGGAAATAAGGTAACATAAGTTACTTCCAGGGAATTTTAAAATCACGCTATGAAACGGTTTCGCAATTTTTAAGAATTGCTTAGTGTGAGGAAATATTTGCACAGGTTTAATTTTAATTTTAGCAGTCTTTTTTTTTTTTTGAATAAAATTTTGCTAAGCATACCTTTAAATGGATTAAAACGACACCTTTCAATAGCCCTGGTCAAAAGTTTCTGAAAATTATATAGTTTAGTTTATTTGTACATCCCAAATAACAGTAAAATTGTGATTTTGACGGGCCATAATATAAAAATTATGTGATCTGAAAATCTTGTATGCCAGGAAAGAGTACTTATTAGTAATTTCTACAAGGCGAAGGTTGTTTCATACAAGTATATAATAATGAATGTTTTTGCGACTACCACCCTTAGCAGTTGTTTGAATGTGTGAGGTCTGTTTTACGGGATTGCACCTGCAGCTGTCTTAAAGTATCGAGTGAAAGAAGCTTCCTACAGTTGGTGTGTCGGTCGAACTGGAAACAAGAACTTGCAGCAGTTGGAACGACCAGAGAAATTCAGCGGAAATTATTATCAAGTCAGTGTACTTGAGTCACTGCAATAATGGTCGAGCTCCCATTAAGTTCGCACTTACGTCATAATTCAGCACCAAGGTTAGACTGCATAGAAGTATATGTTAGTTTCACGCTTGTAATAGGACCTTCGCTCATCCGACACGCCCTGCAGGACTCGGAACCAATAGTAAAACACTCGGCACTCTGGTAGCTTCATTATCCGTGTGGCCGGGTCCAACAGGAGAATGGCGGGAGCCAATGAGCAAATGACTTCTGGTAGAGCACGTATAGTGCTGTGGAGTCTAGCTTGGTACCGTCTTATAAAGCGAAACGGCAGGGTCTCTACTTATGGATAGGGACCTGAAAAATTCGCCAATTCGTTTTGAGGCATGTTACAATTCAAAACACACGTGTTGATATAACTTTAGCTGTTGGCGCACACGGTGTTTGACACATACTGGAAAACGCTGGTCCAATCGCAGCCTTCCACTGTGACAGCAGACAACCAATGTGCATTTAATATCGGCATATTTGTACATAAGACTGCAGAGTCTAGCCTGCATGTCATCGAACTCGCGAATTTTTCCGGTCTCTACTTATGGATGATGTTTTAGTGATTGCACTGACGTGCAACAATTACAACTATTTCAGGTTTAGGATCTAGGAGAACTATGTCCAGAGGAATTAACTTAGATGTGCATCCACCTCTAGCAGCGCATGTTCGAAAATCCCGTCGACACTTACACGACGAACTCGTGCAATCGGCAGCAGAGTAAGGACCAGCTCTAACGGCAATATTTCACAACACAAACCAACTAGTGAGGAAACAAACACGTCAGATCTCACGACATGCATCACAGACACCGTCACATCGTAACAAACACATGGTAGAAAAACAAACGAATGCTGCCCGATATATCTAGAAGCGTATGAATGGTTCTGGTTCGGCCTGCCCATGGTTTGAAAAAGAANAAAACAAACGAATGCTGCCCGATATATCTAGAAGCGTATGAATGGTTCTGGTTCGGCCTGCCCATGGTTTGAAAAAGAAATTGGTCCATCATTCCAGTGTAAAATCATTTACCAACTTTGCTGTAATATTAATGGGCATTTCTTTTACATATTGAGATTTTTTATTTGTTCAGAAATTTTGAGGACAAAAGGAAATATGTCAACGAACTAGTAAAAACAAAACAAAAAAAAGTTACTAAATAAAATATTAAGAAGAATTTTGATATCTGTTGGCACAACTATTAATTAACAAGCGCATTCAGCAAATATTGTGTTTACTACAGTTACTTTCATGTGACAGGAAACATTTAACCAGTGATATTGTATGCATTGTATTAGTAAAATTACTCAGCGGACACCAAAGTTAAAAAAAAAAACTGCGTCGGTGCCAATTCTGGACAGGATTATTAACAGAACTTATCTCCAGGCTCACAGACCGTACCCATCGTTTTTACCTGTTGGTATGCACATGCATATGTGCACGGTGATGTGGTTTGCTTGTAAATAATTCCTCAAGAGTGTACTCTGTGTAAAAACTTTTGATAAACTTTCTGAAATACGAAATACAAGTTTTACCAGTACGTAGTGCTAGAAATTTAGAACACATCGGTAAGGTAATCATTATTACATTACGAATTTGGCTATTTCACTACGCATTGAAATTTTTTTTCTTAAATAACTGTACTGGAGCCACCGTGAATGAACGGGATAAATCTATAGCATTTGAGTTGTCTTAATATGTCAACGCAAATTTGTAGAGTTCCCGTCGCCATTGTGCTAATCACCAGTGCAAGGAGCATATACGAGGGGTGGGACTGTGATGTATGTCGTAGGTACAACCTTGCCACTCCTACCCGAGAACTTCCAATCACCGGCCAACGATTGGTTGCAACGACGAGCGTCTCGCCATATCGTTTTCACCTCTAAGATCAACTATTACTTACGGATAAAATGTACAGTGGGACACATCATATAGCGCTAGAATGCATTCTACAGAGGAGGAACTAAAATTGGCATGAAGCTCTTTAACACCAGACCAAAACAAATTGTGGCGAAGGGGTTGTGGGTCGCCTATTTAAGTTATCACCGAATTCCGCATGCAAGCACGCACCCAGCTCGCAAGACAAGCGAAGAACAAAATGTGTACCCAGGCCCTAGTCTAGATATACTTTATTACACACAAAAAACACCCAGCTATATACAACAAGCATAGTTTCCTACTTAAACGTTATTTTATTGTTATATCGAATTTGTACTTTGATAGGGGAGTTTGGGACAGGCAGAAGTTCATCGCCGACAATTCTTGACAAAAGTCAAGCATTTCTACTCGCACATAAACCACCTCTGCTTGTGTAGAACCTCGCTGAAGCAGCATGCACGGCGACTGCCGAGTTTGTACACGTAGGTATCAGCGAGGGATGTTTAAGTTGTAAGTTGTTCAACGATATCTACGGGTGCATTCTCCACTGTACCTTGAAGAATTCGATAAATGGTACAGGCGAAATTCTGATGACCCATAATGGGGCATTCATGAAAAAGGCTTTACAATAAGTAAGTCGGAATATCCCAGATTGGAGAGGACAGGTTTTTAAAGAAAGAAGAAAAGTGAATGGCCCGAAAAGACCAAGAGGAAAAAGTACCGTGCACTGTCTTACTCATCAGAGTACAGTTGCAGTGCGGGAGGATGTAGGGTGTGCCGGCCTTCGGGCCTTGAAAACCTGTACCTCGAGAGCACCAATTTTTTGCTCAACTGTCCAGTCTTGGCAACTGAAGTCAAACTGGAAAGATCTCTCTCTTACAAACAGGCCACAAAATATACCTCTTCTGGAGGCTGCTTTGTAAGACCAAGTGTTTTTCTGTTGTCTCGGAAGAAGTTCAGGTGGCTACCTGAAATCATCACATCTATTTCGCCGACTAAAAAAACCTTGGTTGCTTCTGCACCTGCTGAAATTTGAATCGTCGTGTTTAGCAATTATGTCTGTGCATGAAATTGCTTGCTTGATTCAGCGTTGGTTTCATACAGTTCCTTGCGTTTGTTAAATACACTCCTTGGGTGACATCTTATTTAACTTCTCTTTCAATGTGCGCTGTAAAATTTGACACTTTCCCGACATGAACTTCGACCGTGCGTCCCAGTAGAGAACAAGAAAAGCAATTCGTGGGGAAGTCCTTGGCCTCTAGAACAAAAACTACACGGCTTTACAAACTGTACACGCGCTATTCTCACGATTAACTTCTCACCATATAAAACACACCTACCCATTCAAACACTATTCACTCCTACGTTTGGACGCAATCGAATGTTCTTGAAAATACACTAACTTCAGTTCGAAACTTCACCCACCACGTGTGAAAATACAAATAAAAAGAAGTTTCTGACTAGCTATATGAATTTTTTATGAGATGAAATATGAGTGTCTGTGTCCTAATAGCTTGTCTTCAGAAGAAAAAGAAAACAGCCGCCAAGAAGATACTAGGTGTGTTCAACGTAGAAACCCATCATCTCACAAAGTTTTTAAACTGTCTACATTGCATTACCACAAGGAGCCTCGAAATTCAGGCAGCACAGAGAAATACCAACTCCTGTCATTAATAATTTCAAAGTCACGTGGTATAGTAGCGTCCACACTACCGAGATACTGCTAAGCAACTTCTGGGAGGAAAATTTAAGAAAAATATTTTTCCTTTCTAATAAGCTCAACGCGAATAGTAAACTTAGCACCACCCGTTGTCTTAAGGTAGTGCATCCGTCGGCAAAAATGTCTACTTTAATTTTTTTTTTCTTTTCAGATTTTTAACTTTTTACTATAAAACACTTCCCATTATTCTGAGAAAAATATTGAAAATACTCTCGCCGTGCAGCTTGAATAGTTACCAAGGAAAATACAGCTCAGTAGAGGCTGCATCAAACTTCCCCACAGCAACGTTGCAAAAACCGTAATGAAAACAAGGCGCTGTACCTTCGAACAGCGACATTCACACACAACGCTGGAAGTTAAAAACAGACAGACACCTAGTCTACGTACCTTACTGTCAACATGCAGTTTTTTCCCGACAAGACAGAACATTGCATTAACATTAATACNAGACGCCACCTTTTTTTTTAATTCCAAAAAAAAAATCGAGGTAACGTCGAAGGGTAATGACGTCGATGGCCGCTTGCGTAATGAGCCCACAAAAGGAACGGCTCGTGACGCAATTCGTTGCCAAAGTAACTTGAGTTCGCGCACAAGCGCGCGGTGTAAGTACATTTGGAAAAAAAAATTATTTTTTTTTTTGCTACAAGCGTTATGTTAAGGTTTTTAAAAGCTGTTCACAGTAAAGTGAGCACTTTTGTAATCAACTAATGAAAAATCTCACCGTTCCTGCCTGCGTGTGTTTTTAACCAGAACACGTGGCGGTATGCTCCCAGTGAAAGTTGGTAACGACTGAGGAAAAGTAGTTCCATGTCTCAACGTCGAATTAAAAGCGTTCGGTAAACACTTGTCAATACAACAATGACTTATTTTTCTTTCTGATTTTTTTTCTAGCATATAAGTTTCCCTTCACTGGCGCATAAATTAAGTGAACAGGCCCGCGGCAATGTTTATTCTTAAATAACTGTACTGGAGCCACCGTGAATGAACGGGATAAATCTATAGCATTTGAGTTGTCTTAATATGTCAACGCAAATTTGTAGAGTTCCCGTCGCCATTGTGCTAATCACCAGTGCAAGGAGCATATATGAGGGGTGGGACTGTGATGTATGTCGTAGGTACAACCTTGCCACTCCTACCCGAGAACTTCCAATCACCGGCCAGCGATTGGTTGCAACGACGAGCGTCTCGCCATATCGTTTTCACCTCTAAGATCAACTATTACTTACGGATAAAATG
>NQII01012233.1:0-24177 GCA_002778355.1 Clitarchus hookeri
GCAATATTACTTCACACCTCAAGTATCTCCATTAAAGTTAAAATAATACAATTATTTAATTATGCAAGGAAATATACCATTGAAGAAAATACCTACAAGAAGGCTATAAAGAAATTCATAGAACAATAGACATAAATGATTATCATGATGGGTTATAAAATAAATTTTAATTGGTATAGATGAATTTGAATATGAGTTCAAATTCATAAAAATAATTCGTTATATATTTTAATGGCCTTGACTAATTACCTTGACAAATACATTCAAGAGATTCATCACGTGATACTACTACCCAAAATATATATTTAAAAAAACAGTTATTTATGTAAAAAAAATAAAGAGTAATAAAACATATTTATACTCTTTAGATAAAAACCCACAAAAATAATTTTAATATGTAGATAAATAAATAGATTTAAAAAATTAGACAGTTTTAGAGTGCCTGATGTGCCCACGTCGGAAAACCAATATGATTGATGGTAGTCAACAAAATGGAGGATGGAAGCAAGAAAGCGACGAGATACAAGATTATGGTTATCAAAGGTTAAGGTTATGGTCACGTGATGTTATCCAAGATGGTGGTGGTAAAATAAGAGGTTAACAGTCACAGACCCTTCATACCTAACCACAAGCCACTTTCTTTCTATTCTTGTTAATACACTGAATTCTTGTTGACTGAACGTTCTGTATATTAAATAAATCATTAACTTCTACAGGAGAAATGCTGAATGAACTGAAAAACTTAGTATTTAATTTTTTGTTAATAACGTTAGGAATAAGGTTTATTTTCATATAATTTTTGTTGGTATAAACTATTAGCTGAACATATTTACTAAGCTCGAATTTTTCTATAAAGATCACATTTACAATTTTAGAAAATGAATTTAATAGTCGAAAAAATATATTTTATATTAATATAATATTTCAGTATTTTAATTACTTATATTATTTGCTACCACCAAAACTATTAAAATAACTTTATTATTATTGTGGAATTATCATAACCGGTAAATACCTGAATTGGGTTAAACATCTAAGATTACAATGGCATATTTAATTCTGTAAATTCTATTCCTCAGTTCATGTAACAAAAATACATTCTTTATTTAATTACCAAATTATAAAATGATTTTTATATTTCAGATTTATATTGCAGTTAATTCGATTTTTCAGATCTATACCTATTCTTAGCAACTAAAATTTCACCCGATCACCCGATATATTTTTAATTGCTAAATTATAATTTTTTATTCTAATTCAGTTTTATGTTCCTAGTTTGTTCTACTGTATTATGCACAACACTAGCGTCATCTGCTAATGAACCTTATGCACCTATTACAGCAAGTAAAACTCGCAATACTCAATTTTATGGGTTAATATATTTTCATTCTTTCTGGTGTCTTAACTTCTTTTAGCATGTTATCTAAATTTTCTTCAGTTAAATATTTATTTATACCAATTTATTTAAGAACTCAAAAAAAATGTCGAATTCAAAACTTTTGTTCATTTATGCACTACTAATCTTACGTAATTAATAATAAGCATTTCGACGTAAATTATATAGCATATTTTAATAAAGTTATTAATTTATTGCATGTTTATATTAATTGTATATTTATNTATTAATTTATTGCATGTTTATATTAATTGTATATTTATAACACATATAATTAATATATATTGACGCCCATGCGATTTTTCTTCGTTTATACTTCGCCATTATTCCAGCAATTGCTGCATATGCAATTTTTCCACTATTGGAATACATTTATTTTCAAAATTTATTTTGCTTCTTTTTATAAAATTTTACTTGTTTGATATCTATATACAATGGGGCATATTTTAAAGCATTTATCTAGTATATCTAATGTTATAAAGGAAGAATTGTATAAAATCTTAAGATTTCTACAAGTTTTAATTCAATTTTCAGAAACAACGAGTGTCTTATGTACATTGTCTACTGATTTTAATTTTGATACAGAAAATCAACTTAACATTATCTACTATTGCATGTCTGAATATATTGTACGAATTCAGACTAATAGGAAAGATGATGTTGATTACTACGTTATTGCCTCAATATTTTATTGTTATAATGTAAAAAAATCGTATTATAAAAAATTTAAATAATTAATTTTCCTACAGAAATGTAGAAACTAGTCTTTCTAGTTTTGTACAAATCTACTGTTACAAAGCTTTGTGGGCGGTGAGTGTAAATGTATACAGTGAACTAGAAATTGAACACCAACGCAGGATTTGCTTGAACGGGTCTTTCTCACCACAACACTGCATCTCTCACNCAGTGAACTAGAAATTGAACACCAACGCAGGATTTGCTTGAACGGGTCTTTCTCACCACAACACTGCATCTCTCACTCCCGGGGTTGCAGCTCCCAACACATTGTACTACACTTGCAACAATCAGCACGATATAACAATAACTCTGGAGAATACATTTTTTTTAAGTTTATTGTAGCCTTATAGTTTACCAGTATCAACTTTCTCAAAACCTCTCAACGCATAGCCTTTTGACGCTAACATAATTTAGTTGCAAATCATAAATAGAATGTAACAAACAGAATGTAATCGGTGCAATAAAACTATTATTGCAACACAAANATTTAGTTGCAAATCATAAATAGAATGTAACAAACAGAATGTAATCGGTGCAATAAAACTATTATTGCAACACAATATTCCATCAATATTAAGAAATCCCTTATGGTTAAACCATACAAGTAAATTGCTAATATATTAAAATTAACATAAAAACAAAATACTTCTAACAAACATGTTTCCATCCAGCTAATCTGTAGAAGGAACACAAAGTTCAGGCGACTAAGCAACGGTAATTACAAGAAATCACGCATAATCACAAACGCAATTTTAGAGACCTCTCACTCAGAGTAAAACCGCCTTTCCATACCGCCGAGTTTGAAATCTATTAATCAGATATATTCTATTCAAGGAAATACGACTGAACTTAACTAGCGACAGACTTTTGAAATTTAATTAAAATTTCTGGGTAAAACGTGCCAATTAAAAAAATTTAGCTAAATTTTCTGGTTAACTTTTATACCGAAAAATCAATATTGACTCTGCCAGCGCAAGACCAGAAGAAGCAATAAAAGTCTCATGGACCAATCAGATTGAAGAGAAATCAAATCTCTGGTGAGATGATGTGCACCCTTCAAAGGATAACACGCAGGTGTAGACTTGGGCGATCTCTGGAACAGAAAATGAGATCGTTGATTGACAATTACAAAAGTCTTACCTTTGAGAATTAAATTTTATATTGCTGATACACACATCTGGTACGTTAGTGGATCCTGCAAATAGAGGATCTGGAATATCAATATCTTTATATAGTTATTAATGATAAGATCAGAAAAATTGGTTAACAGGGAAAGAGAAAATAAAATAGCTAAACTGAGAAAGGAGCGGACATAGTAATAAGCCTAGCTAACTTTCGAAGCTACATACAGAATGGAGAACTAGAACTATAATTTTCAACAGTATTGCTGTTTAATGCATGATCCTGTAGTATAACTTATTTCGCAGTCATATTTTAAAATAACAAATAAGTTATTTAATCACTTTACTGTAAATAATTCTCCAAAACCGTAAGTGTCAAAAATGCAGTTTTTGTGTTGTACTTAATTTATTTTCATATTCATACACCCCGCGTAAGGAACATGTAGGGCAATTTTGTGTAATAAGTATACGATACGGCAAATGATAATGTATGAACCAAAAGTGTCTGCATAGCTGCATGCCCGTGAAACCACCTTGATAAATGGTTATAGTTACTATACGTATCACGAGAGACATTGCAATAAAAGTTAATCACTAACTTACTCTTTAATACATCTCTGCATGATACGATGCACTTAAAATTTCTAAGTTCTACGAAATTGCATAATACTTTAGGAAAATACTACGGTTGTATTAAACACACGACAGCGTGTAGCGTCAATATCCAAGCAAAGAGTAGATAAGCACGTACATATGAAATGACGAGGTGGCTTTAGGCATCAATGCGTACCAATTCTCTGATTGGTTGCGCAAGGCTTTCGGAACGGGTCTTGTATCTGATTGGCTACTGCTTCACGCGACAAGTTACTTATTGGTTGGGCTGCTGGCTGGAGAGTAAGTAAGCAGCCGTTGATTGGTAAACGGCTTTCTGAGATGTTGCTCGTTAGCGACGCCATTTTGGTGGCGTGTGTAGTTGGAGTTCACGGAATAAGCGGGTTCTTAACCTCTGTATTCTTGCCTATTCTGCGATCCAAGTTTGCCATCGACCGTATGACTTTATTAATGAGTCAAGCAGTGTCAATGTGAAGTTGCTAACAACATACCTATGTTAAAATGGTTATTCCTTGTTTTTATGAGCATAAGACCAATAAAAAGTAAAGTAATTAATCTCATGTTATATAAATAAGCGCCGCCTATTTTTAGCGAAAAGAATTGCATGTGCATTAAACTTCAATATCCTACAATTTATAGTGACCAGATTTTTAATACACGAAGAACACTTGTCATAAAATGTGATTTATGATAAAAGTGATGTGGTTAACTTAGAGGCATGGTAGTAATGTAAATACAGGCTGCAATAAAGTTAAAAAAACTGGAAAAGATTATACCCAATAAAGATCTGGATGTTAATCAAAACCATTATTACAATTTAATTGTAAGTTAATAAACACTGGAACACTTTTACATTTTAATTTCTTTGGAACGTATTTTTATTTGAAGGAATGACAAGCAGCAAAGAGTTATTTTGTAAAACCAGTTCATAAAACTCACTACACAACATAAATGCTCAGTGGTTGCTTAAGTGTGAAATACAGGACCTTTCTCAGAACACTTGGCAAAGGAGGACATTTCAAGACTTTGTTTGGCCTTTCGCATTCAGCAGAACAAGTCTTAAAAAAAAAAACTGTCATTCAAAAAGCAGAACGTAAGTCTGGTTATCCTCTCCCACATGCACATTTCCAACTTCCTTAACTTGCTGGCAGCGTGTATTTGTGTGAAGACATTTCTTACCGTGACACGGCCAATCATTATTACATCTCACCAACTATGAAGCTTATATTCACGGGCGGACACCTGATGGCGCGTGATAAATATATCTTCCCTGTAGGAATGTGGATCTGTGCTCATGTGCTTTGGAGTACAACAAGATGTGGAATATTTTGCAAAAAAACAGTTCCCCTAGACGTCAACAAAAATTTGACGGAAATACCAAATTAAAAACTATTTAAACACTATCTATGAAGCGAATATAACTTCAACTTTAAATTTTCTTATGATGAGCTAAGGCGTTTGTTTAAGTCATCGGGATACCATGGAACATTTTCTTTAAGTCCCGAAACTTAGCTAGCCTGCAGTTACGATTTAAAATGTGGCTGTTAAATGTGAATTATTACGCACTTTACTGGCATTGACAACAGGCTAGCAGAGAGACGTCTGTACACTCCTCTACAGAGATACCAGCTAGCTCTCTTGGTCTGTGCATATCCCTACCAGCATCATGTTGTTTCCAATTACAGCCAACATGCTTCCCCTAAGTCCTGTTGTTTCCAATTACAGACGACATGCTTCCCCTAAGTCCTGTTGTTTCCAATTACAGACGACATGCTTCCCCTAAGTCCTGTTGTTTCCAATTACAGACGACATGCTTCCCCTAAGTCCTGTTGTTTCCAATTACAGACGACATGCTTCCCCTAAGTCCTGTTGTTTCCAATTACAGACGACATGCTTCCCCTAAGTCCTGTTGTTTCCAATTACAGACGACATGCTTCCCCTAAGTCCTGTTGTTTCCAATTACAGACGACATGCTTCCCCTAAGTCCTGTTGTTTCCAATTACAGACGACATGCTTCCCCTAAGTCCTGTTGTTTCCAATTACAGACGACATGCTTCCCCTAAGTCCTGTTGTTTCCAATTACAGACGACATGCTTCCCCTAAGTCCTGTTGTTTCCAATTACAGACGACATGCTTCCCCTAAGTCCTGTTGTTTCCAATTACAGACGACATGCTTCCCCTAAGTCCTGTTGTTTCCAATTACAGACGACATGCTTCCCCTAAGTCCTGTTGTTTCCAATTACAGCCGACATGCTTCCCCTGAGTACAAGTCGCATTATTGGCTTGCTGTCAGCCAATCAATTGGTGAGAAGACATTTCACATGTGTTATACGATGTAAATTTCATCCTGCTCATTTTCATAACTAAAATAATATTTCAATTTTTTTCACGAAATTTACCATGTATATTTTATAGTGTTCAGGTGAGATCATCATAAAACTAGCAAAGCAACGGAGCTATATCCGATGATATGTTTTTCTTTAACAACATATATCTTTTCAAACTACAATCCCCCGTGCTAGGCTCTGGCATATTCCTCAAGTGTAAGTGAAGCATAAATTAAAACTACGGATAAACCACCAAATGCAGTTCCACGAACTTTTTATGTTCTCCTGGCGAATTCAAACATTATTTTAAGCTCTAGCAAAACGCAGTGTCCATGTTATGTATTTCGATTTGTTTGGAGCAATGCATTAATTTAAAATTTACATAATTGTGTTTTTTAATTAAAACCTATCCCTTTTTCTGCACACATAGGCCTACGATGCTGTCTTACAGTATTGTATCATAAACATTTAACGATATTATACATTTCTAAAATCACTGGGACACTTGAACAGTCTTAAATTTAAATCTTTCATAATTTCCTTGTAAAAGGTAACACATTTCATGCCTGTGTCCACTGTAAGGTTATATTTTCCGTTAGTGTATCCTACACTGCGGGGTACAATACGTAGTGATATTCTTTGAACCTAACGTATTAATAAACAAACAATTACTTGTATCACTACATCCAGACACAAAACCTACAGCTCTATGGTTGTAATAACTAGATACCCAATAAAGAATCTTCAAATAAAACAAGGGCCGTGCTTTGGTAACAGAGTAGTCAAGAATACAGAAGTGAAACGGCCACTTTTACAGTGAAATACGGCTGCAACCTGCCAGCAAAATGGCACCACTGGCCAGCATTACGTGGGAACGCAGTTCGCCAATCACCACCGGGTAGCCTACTGGCCAACCGGCAGCCCAGCCAATAGAGTACTTTTCGCAACATGCAGTAGCGAATCTGACACAAGGCCTCGTTCCCTGATCCTCGCCAGTCAAGCCATTTCGTCTCTGTGTAATTATCTACTCTGCAATCAGGTCAGGACCAACAGCCAGTGAACAGGCAACTGATGCTTGAATACACAAAGGAGAGAATGATTTCGTGAAATTACCGTGTCCCTAATGGTAAGGAAACGGTATTAGTTGAGGCACAACACGCATCAGAACGTGTAATGCACCAAACACGTGGAAGCAGAGGTGTGTGCGAAGGGTCGAGCGAGGAGGCTGGAGACGGCGGTAGGTCGGAGGAACCGGGTCGTACGTAAACCACGGTTGTTCGGTCTTCTCAGTGCTCTCCGCTCTGATTGGCGGGAGGAACTCGCGGCGCCGGCCCATCGGGCGATGAGGTGGTGCCGCTCCACAAACCTGCTCAACCTCGTTCAGGTTTCCCACACCCTCTCGCCGCTGTTTGCCCCGCCGCCACCGCGGCTTGTCTTCCGCGCTGCTTCTCGCCTCGCCCACTAGATACCTCGGGCTCGCTGCACCCCCACACGTAGCACACTCCTCTTAACCCTTACCGGACCCACTTCAACACTCTGAAGGGGCGCGGCGGTGTAGTGGTTAGACTCCTCTCTTCCCACCAAGGTGAACCGAGTTCGATTCTCAGCGGGGTTACCTCCGGATTTTCGAATTTGGGAATCGTGCCGGACGATGCCGCTGGTCGGCGGGTTTTCTCGGGGATCTCCCGTTTCGCCCACCCTTAAATTCTGGCGCTGCTCCATACTCATCTCACTTCACCCTCATCGGCTCTCAAGACCTCGATGTTAAGAGCCGCCCAAATATCTTCCGTCACTCATTCAACGTTCTAACGTCCGTGCAGATGTAAAGACGTTATCTTAGATGTGAAACGTCGTTTGTCCCCCATTGTACGAACACCACTTATTTTGGTCTTGTGTTCCCACCTACCACTGTCCTATAAATAGGACGCGAATTCATTTTAAGATGGCCTAGACTTCATACAAACTTACAGTTCTTTTATATTTGTAACTGGACAATGGCTTATGAAACACGTCCTGAAGAATTCTTAGTCATTACCAAATCTATAAGGAAACAAGGAGCGGAAAACAGGGAAGTCGAATGTAAGAGTAATTTAAATTGACAAGTATCTCTTTGCCTTAATTATTGTTCCACATTACACCGGACATGCTTAGTGCACTCTATTTTCCTGTCAACAAATATAATGTCGTTTACAGGCCCAAACAAGTGTTCTTTCCTACATAACACAACACGCAATCCTTCGTGATCATAACAAAAATTTACACTTTGAGTGCTGCCGACTTTAACATTGAGCGTTAGTATCTGACAACTGACTAGTCTTCTAGTTTGTGTACATTCTTTTGACATGTCATTGGCCGACGATATTTTTGCACAGCCGGAAGGCCTTGTAGACAAATGCAAAATTTCAATCGTGGTGTAACCAATTTTTTGCATCACGGTATATTTTCAAATGGAATGAAAAAGTTGACTGTGTTCAGGTATATATAAGCAAGTTCAGTTCATATTTTTACCTAACTCTAACGTGAATTTTGCTGTATCTTAATGTTTATTTCAAGTGAACTTAACTGGCGACTAAATATTAACTTACCAGTATCTTCAAATAAGTGGATGTTGACATAATACGGTAAACTGCATATAACGCTGTTTAATTATGGGCCACGTAATATGACGTCAGGAGAACTCAAAGTATTATTCAATAATTTTAGGCGTTGCATTTTTTAAATCCATGTTGCACTTAAGCTGAAACAGAATACACTATTAGACAAAAAAATTCCGGGCACCTCTCTCTAAATGAAAACTCACGCTTAGGTATCACAACGAGCGCCGCTGTTGCAGTAAAAGGAGGCAGAGGACACTGTGTTGATCAGTGTTACATGACAACGACTATATTGCTGGAGCAAGGGAGCTGAGTGACTTCGAATGTGGTGCAGTTATTGGTTGCTGTGACGACACAGTGAGAGTACAGTGACCGGCAGTTATCTAGGCAAGTCTCAGAGAGAGGGGAAGTGGTGTAGCGGGGTCGCCGGTAAAAGGGGTAGAAAGGACTGAAAAGGGGATGCGTGCGCAGTCATGTACTGGCTGTTCGAAAAACATCTGTATCATATAATGTATATTACAGAAGATGGAAGAGAATGGTAACTCGCAGAGATGCAGCAAAGTCATTCACAGCAGAGAACAGGAAATAATAAAGACTCCGATACTGGTGACTTTTACCATGGTTTTACTTCAGTAGAGCCTTTATAAATACATACATACCTGGAGTTAGAAATGATACTTGCAAACTTAATTTAGTGAGCCTGACCCTAAGAGTTCGCAAATTATATTCGCCTACTTAAATGCCTGTACGTGTTCGCTTGCTTACAACCGGTCTTGCGAAAAAATGAGGTCTGCTACATAATTATTTATAAATAATGTTTAAAAACATTCGTTATGAACATAGGCCCATATGATTCAGACCCCAACTGAAATTAACGAAATGATTTTAATACAAAATTTTCATTTAAAAAGTTTTGAAAATGGTAAATATGAAGAATTTAAACTGAAAAAGTTCTCCAATAAATTTGTTTATGAGCCATATATGAATTGATTAAAAAAAATATAATGTTTAATACACTAATGTAATTGTACGAGAGAATGACAGCCTCTTCGTTGTTGTCTATTGCAGCAGATTTACTAAAGTCGGAGCATCCGACTCCTGTTCTAGAGGCTGTGGGTTAAAATTCCCATCCCTCCATAAGAAGTTTTTCTTTTCTTAAATGTTACCAAGTGTCATGGGATAGTGTAAAATTGACATAATTTAACTTTTTAATTAACCGATTTTGCATTTAAAAAATACAATTTCTACACATTTTACTGTATTTTTTTTAAAGATTTAAAGCATTTTTCAAATAATAAATAAAGTAAATTAAAATAAAATAATTCTAATTATTTATAAATGCTTCGATTCCTATATGTTTGATCGTTTTGCGATTGATTTGACAAGGTCAGCCAGCTGTCTGACCCGCAAGAAAGTGTGGGAAAAGGCGCCGGGCAGGGCATACCTATTAAATCCAATATGCTTGTTCTGACATTGGGCTACATAATCATTATAACATCACGATCGTATGCGCCTTGAAAAGACGAGTCTGGTGATATATAATACTCAATAATTATACCTTAAAATTTGTCAAGTATTAAAATGTATATAAATTTAAAAATTATTTTTAATTAATTTTATTTTATTGGATTTTCAGATAGAAGTCATTGTGGCTGACGTTTCAACCACTTTTGAGGAAAATCTGCCACAACGAGGAATCATTCAGCCACATTGAGGAGCAAGAACTTTTTGTCAGACATTTTTGGACAAACTGGGAAATTTTGAGGAAAAAGGAAATATTTTAAATCATAAAAACCGATTTCAAGGGGAAAATGGTCGATTTTAAGGGAAAAACGGAAAAGGTTTAGTGGAAAACTGGAAATTTCAAGATGGCGGATGGCGCCATGGTGCCACAGCCCTCAGACCTTGTCCCCGAACGAAGATAAACCTACTACTATATCAATATCATTAGAGATTAAACCAGAAACATGAGAAACAGTACAAAGACAATTAAAATACACAAGTGACTTACCCGGGATTCGAATTCACAAAAACTGTTAAATTTAATTTGCTTGTATTCAACTGCATTACAAAGATAGGATTTGGAGCATCAACTTCGGATGTAATAAGTCAAATGTTTTGAATAATAGAGTTTCACTAACCTAAAACCTTTAAACGGCCATCATTTTGAAAATTCGTGTCTGAGACACTAAATATATGTAAGTTTACATAGCCTACTATAACGCTACATGTGTGAAAAATTTGGTGGAAATCGGTTTATTGATCTCCGAGATATGGCATATAAACCTTATTTTCTTAAACGGGGCTAACTTAAAAACTGCACAAAAACGAAGCTCTCTACATAATGTTTCTAATAGATACTGTCAGCATAAAAAGTTTGATTGAGGTTGTTAAATTGTTAAGAGATATGCCAAACACATAAAAATATTAATATGGTCGCCCCTTTAAAAATAATTTTCTGGGCAATTTAAATCATGTACCTGACATGTTTCTCTGTAGGCGTGCAAAATTTGGTGGAAATTAGTTTAATTATTCCGGAAATATGGCAAAATGTTCAATTAACTCATATGACACTACTTTGCAAATATCCTGTAAAATATTATTGATATATGCATAAATTATGGTTTTAATGACTTCTGTAAGCGTACAAAATTTGGTTGAATTTTATTGAAACAATTAACAAATTAATTGAAATTATTAATATAAAACCCTATTCAAACATTCCTACCCCACATAACACATGTTAATTTACATACCCTACTGCAGAAATACTTGTGTGAAATTTTGGTATGAATCGGTTTATTGGTCCTCGAGATATGGCATAAATATTATATTGTTAATGTGACGATCTTCGTAAATGGAGGATAAAAGTTTATGTATTAACTCATTCGATGATTGACATAGTTACACTATATAAAGTTAAATTAAAATCTGTTACATAGTTTTGTATATATAGTACACTAAACAAAAATGTTTGTATAGGTGCCATTCAGAAAATAAGAGACTTAAACAATTATTTTAAATTAATATACATTTATATAGATTACCACAGTACCAATTCTTCGCCAAATTTGAAAGAAATCGGTTGATTGTTTCCCGAGATACGGCATAAAAACTTTATTACATCACGTGGGGCTATCTTACAAAACTGTAAAGAAATGAGGCTTTGCATAGACAATTTTGATAGATATAACTGATACTGACAGCATACAAAGTTAATTTTAAATTTATTTTGCACTTTCGTAGATAAAAAATTCTCAGCTAAAATGTTTATATGGCCACCATTTTGAAAATATGTGAGTCTGATGCTCTCAAATTTTATCAGCTTACATGACCTGCCATAGTGCTACTTGTTTGCCAAATTTGGTAGGAATAAGTAAATTGTTTCCCTAGATATTACACAAAAAATTAGTTAATTCGGTTAGCATTATCGTACATAATGGCCTACAAAAGTGGTTGTTATTTGTCTTATATGATGCTTGTAATAGATACAGTCAGCGTACAAAATTTAGTTGCAATTAATCAAACGGTATGGTCGTTATACCAAATATGCCTAAAATATTTGTATGGCTGCTATTTTTAAACGTATAAGAAAGTTTAATTACTTATATTTACCAGACCTACCATAGTATGACTTATGTACTTAAGTCGGCGAAAATTGGTTGAGTAGTTTTCGAGCTATAAGGTAACATATTTTTATTTTCTCATGTGGTGCGATCTTACAAAATGTCTTAAAAACAACAATATTCATCTCTCAATTCAATGCTTACAATTTGCGGTGTCAGCATAAAAAAATTGGTTTAAATCGGTTAAATGGTTTCCGAGATATGATATATCACCCAAAATTTTAAATGGCTGTCATTTTGAAAATTAGTGCCCGGGCTGGTAGAAAACTTTAAAAGTCAAGTGTCCTTTTTTGTTACTATATGTGTACCGAGTTTGGTGAAATTTTGTTCATGCGTTCAAAATTACTACCGTAATTATTAACACTTTGGCGTCACTTACGCTGGCTTGTATTGACACCTCGATACCGAAGAGTTGTTTGAGTTTTTATTTTGCAGTATGAAAAAAGCATACATTAGCATCTGCACCACTTAGGTGTGCCCGGGTCAAAAGTAAACAGAAAGAGCGATGGCAGGCGCAAGTTATTTGGCTCGCATGGACAAACGAAAGTGATTACAGATATAATCTTTATTGAGATATCAGGATATTATCATCAACATACAGAGAAAATCTCTCACGCATCAGTTTCTTATTCTTTATAATAAGTTACACGAGGAGGGGTTTTATTTCTGCAGCAGCGCCATTGCATTGACAAATGCACTGCATACGGAAGCCGGAGAGGGGCGCGTCGCTCAATATGGTTTGTCTGACGAACGAGTGCATTTTTTTCGACAGTTATTTCTGCAAGTTGTCTTGCGTACAGTTATTTCCATGGAAAAATATTTTCTGTTGACATACCGGGCAGGTTGACAGTGAGCTGAGTGTGTTTATCTAACATCATATGTAGCTGGGGGGAGACAAGGCTGTCGTTATAGAAACAGCTGTAAGCAGAACTGACCTCAGTATTGTCTAAACAGTGCACTCGTTCGTGGTGCAGTCAACAGCAGGGTGCTATGGTGTGATCAGACCTTAGCTGAACGGCTTTCCTGATCACATCTTCAAATATTAAACCCCGGAAACGAGCGGCATTGCAACGCCACCATTTGGTCGTCGATACTTGCGAAAGAAGACAGTTGCAGAAATCCCCTCCACCGGTCACTGAGCGGGGCCGCAGAACCACGCGCTTGATATATGTCGGCGTAACACCCGGAAAGTCGTCTTTCATCTTTAGTCCTTTGGGCGACCCGACCAGCGAAGCAGACCAGGAAGATGGGTGTGTCCGGCCGGCGTTAACCGTCTCGCAGAATCAGCCTCCGGCTACCACAAGGTGATGACTTTCCAGTTAGGTTTAAATAAAATGGCGTGAATTAAATGTAATCAATAATCATCTTCAATTCAATTTAAAGCTCCCCCGATCAATATTAATTTAAATAGCAACTGTATAATTATAATGTTAATAAAACTCATCTTATACTGTTGTGCTCTAGCGAATCATGAGTCATAATTGAGCTTCGCCCCTAGAAACTTTCAAGTACGAATTGGGTGAAAAGCTAGTTCGTAACAAGGGGCAGGAACTGGGGCGAGATGGGCGCGCGGCTGAATACACCCGCCGATGGTGGCTGGGGTGGGGCGTGGAAGGTGGCCGTTGCACGGGTATTACGCAGCGCGCGGTATATAGGTCGTGCGAAGCGACTGATACTGCGCGTGGCCGAGTCAACAATAATTACAGCCGGCGCGGGCAGGTTCGTGACGCCGGCCGCCGGCAGCTTCCTATACGACTTCCCACGAGTCACGACCTGCCGCAACAGACAACAGACACGAGCTGCGTCCTCGTTTACAGACGTAGATCGCGGTTCATCAAGGGGCGGAGGAACGATTTCCTCTGGAAGGCCGACAGAAGAGGGCACACTAGCTTTTTCCGATTTTAAGGAATGTACACATTGCTTTCAAGTCTCCACGGCCTTTAGTCTATGCACCCGTACCTGGAAAAACTAATAATATTCTAACTATTTTTCTGCTAGGGCTTTATATTACTATATCGTTACATTGCCTTCAAGTATTTTTTTCATCTTTATTCTATTACACTCCTTGGCATTGAAATCGCTACAACCTATTTCCTTACGTGAAACTGTATTAAATTATCACAGGCTAACATGTAATAGTAAAAATACAGCAAGTAGTCTTTCACGCATAGAGGGTGCCTTGTTTAGGTTATGCAGACAGCGATGCGACGAGGCATTCCATTATGCATGTGGCGGATAGTGACTTGAGGCACATAACACACTGCTTACGGTAACTGCATTCGTAGATCAGCCAGCGTTTGGGAAGGTTATTGACGGTGGTGCAAGCGTTGCCCTATCATATCTCATGTGTGTCCAATAGGGGACAAATCTGGAGATATGGCAGGACAAGGATTAGTTTCCACGTCTTTTAGAGCCTGTTGAGTGATGCGAGCTGTATGGCAACGAGCATTATCTTGCAGCATGATAGCGTTGGGTATGCTGCGCAAAAATGGCAGAAAATGGAGCCGCAGAACCTCATTGTTATATCGCTGTGCTGTCTTCGTGCCTTCAACAACCACGAGACGTGACAGCGATGGCATCCCATACCATAAAACTTGTTGTCCGGGACGAAGGCGTTCACGAATCATTGCAGGATCATTGGGTTGCCCACTGCGATATCAAACCCCGCTGCGATCATCGTCTGCATTAAGAGTGACGTGGGACTCGTCGAAGTATACAGTGCGTTGCTATTCCTCTGTCCAATGTTGACGTCCCTGGCACCATTGACGGTGTGCACGAGGGGTCAAAGGCAAACGGTTCAGTGGGCACTGTGCCTGAAAGGCGGCCTCATCCGAACGGTTTTTGTTAGACCGACAAACGTAGTGTAGACCCCACACACTGTAGGATTTCTATGGATGTGATTGCCACTTATGCTACTGCACATTGGCTGATACGACGATCTTCTCGATCTGAAGTGCGTCTGGCAGGACCAGTACCTACTCCACGTCACGTACGACCTGTGCATATTCACACCTGCACATATCATGTCACAGTGGTGACTGCACTGTCCAAATGAATGGCTATACGACGAGCCGACCACCCGTTCAAATGATATTCTTCGCGAGTACGACACCATGGCATGCTAGTTTCTCTCAACAAACAGACTTCTGCCTCTCCGGTCATCCGTATGACTTCTTTAAATACTGGGCACTGACCACAACCGCCCCTTGTATTACGTGTTGCAGTGACGTATCTATGACGTCACTTTAACCATTTTCATTGCGATAGTGGTACTGTATGCCGTCATGATTTTATTTTGAAAATAAATGACACCTTACAGGTGTATTGATTTTCATGTCCAGCAGTTTATAATGAAATAAGAAAATATTTACTAAATATAAAGATTTCTTATTTAGTAGGTTTTTGTCACTATCGCTGAACGCAAATCTTACACACAACTCATTGGTTTTAATAACGCAAAAAATATATATTTCCATGCGTGCTTAAAAGGAAATCCCACAGAAGTTGGAAAAGCTATTTTCTATTGATTTCAAAATATGTAATTGTTTACTAAAATATAATTATCAAAAGTTATATGCGGGAAATTAATTTTATATTAATGAGTACTACTTATTAAAAATTACAAAAACACACGTTTTTACAAAACAAATATTGTGAAGACGTTTTAACAACAGCAGTTCTGAATTTTTCTTGTGGAAAACTCAATAGAATATAAACAATAATAAAAAAAACAAAAACTAATTAACAACAACAAATTATTAATAAGGTGCAGAGCAGAAGGTACGATTGTCTTGTCAGTGTGTGTCGCGCCTCCTGGAAGGTTGCATCAGAAGCACTTTAACCAAATATGGCTCAGCTTTCAAGACCTCAATGTTAAGAGTCGCTCAAATCTCTTCGCTCGCCCAAATATGGCGGCGTCCATTACTGTGCACTTTTATGTGAGTGAGTGAAGAGATTTGGGCAGCTCTTAACCACGAGGTCTTCAGAGATGATGAGGGTGAATGAGGTGAGTATGGAGCAGCACCGGAATGGAAGGGTGGAAGAAACGGGAGATGCCCGAGAAAACCCGCATACCAGCGGCATCTTCCAGCATGATTNTTGAACCTGGTTCGTTTTGGTGGGAGGCGAGCAGGCTAACCGCTCAGCCACCGCGGCCCCCTGTGCACTTATAAGGAATCCTTTAAAAGCCATTAGGTTAGTGATCCACCTAGGGATTATTAAATTTTCGTGGATACACATGAAATATTAGGAACTCATTAAAGCTAGTCATTTGTATTAGTAGTACATAATACAGTTTTCGATGCGTGCTACTAAAACCATACACTATAGCAGGACGGTAAATATTAACATATAACAAGTTTTAGAATCCCTTCCTTGTGTAACTACGTCTTTAATTTATGTTAAAACACACAATTCTTCTATTACATTTATAAAAAAAAACCTGCATTTTTTTTACTACTGTGCTACTAAAATAATTATTAACAATTCTAGATGCTAGATTTTAGCTCCTGACCATGTATAGGTCTATAAAATTGGTAATGTTGGTATACTTATAAATATATATACATATATATAAACACTATTTTTACTAACTTCTATAGTATATCATTTTACAGCACGCATGGAAACATATTTTTTTTGCGTTATTAAAACCAATAAGCTGTGTGCAGGATTTGTGTTCAGCGATAGTGACAAGAACCACTCATAGCACTCTTTCTTCCCCAATGTAATTTTTTTATGTTTGACTCATCCATTGAATTTCGCTGGATGTTATCGGAAGTACCCGTAATTTCTTATATATTTCCCCGTCTGGACCAACGAACTATTGCAGTGTAAAGATGAAGCGATTGTTTATGGGTAAGCTGTGACCAGCATACCGACTTCGTCTTTGGCAGTACCCTCTAAGACTACTGCTGATCCGTCTATGTAAATGCCGTTCGCAAACCATTAGGGCCAGGCCCTTGAAACTTGGAATGTACTAGATCAACTCGAGCGATAGTCTTACCTTCCGAGCTATTCTTGACCATAAATTCACCATTCCATTAATCTCTCAATTAATATTTTAATCAAGCTACCAATCTTTGAATCAGCTTGTAAATCATTCGCATAAACTTTCAATCTCTTAATAAGTCTATCAATAAATCTCTCAGTCTTTCAATCCGTCATCAATCTGTAGTCAATCTTTCTGTTTGCCATCTGTCCCCCACCCATGTGATTAGAAATACCATTCATTCACCAGTTATGTCAAAATTTTTAGATGATTTGATAAAAGAATATAATAATACGAAAAACATAACTATCGGAATGAAACTTATAGAAGTTAATAAAAATTATGAAAAATTATTAGAAATTCTAGATGTTAAATTTATACATAAAATTAAATTTAGTAATGTGGTTAGAAATAGTAAAATGCAAAAAAGACTTGAAGAAAATTTGTCAACATAATGATTGAAAATGAGTAAAGCTCTAAAACATGATGTAAATACTTCTATTTAAAAATATATGAATAATAAATATATAACATATCTTTTTTTTATTTCTACAAATAGTGAAATATTCTCTAAGTATATGATTGTATAAACTCACACCATCGAAAATAAATAGTTAATTATTTTCACATTCATATAAGAAACCATTTCATCAATAATATTTTTAAAAATTTATCTTTTTTTTTCTTTTTTTCCATAATTTCGGAAAATTTTTATTTAACGAATACGTTTGTTAGTTTAAAGTTTTTGAACAACCATTAAATTTATTTAAAAATCTAAACATTATTTTTATGTATAAAATATATAATGCGAAGTCAGTGTTCTGCCATCTTCATGTTGCTCGTTGCAGCAAACCAGGTGAGGTGTCAGAGCATCGAGAGTAGATGTAATAGTCGCTCCTAGCGCACTTCCATATCCTCAGAAATTTAACAAAATATCATATTCAGGAATAAATGCTAAGGTTGGCTGGCTATTACATTTTATTTTTATTTATTTAAAAAAGTTTCATAGGAAATGAAACCACTTATGAAACAAATCAAAATATTAAGATGGAAAATTTAACTGCAACCAAGATATTTTTAAACAAAAGTGTGGAAGAGGAAAATATATAAGTTTTTCTCATAAAAAAAAATTACAAAATATAAATCTACGAATATATGTAAAGCATATGCTAATCAATACAGAACTAAACATAAAAATAATTATAAAATTTAAAAAAAAATCATTTTATAATTGTGGAAAATTTATTTGTAAAAATTATATTGAAAAACATAAAACAACGAAATT
The DNA here is from genome assembly GCA_002778355.1 of Clitarchus hookeri. NCBI lineage: Eukaryota > Metazoa > Arthropoda > Insecta > Phasmatodea > Phasmatidae > Clitarchus > Clitarchus hookeri. The sequence goes on from NQII01012233.1 coordinate 18,690, forward strand.
TCATAATAGAACACAAAAAGATGAAAACGTAAAACCTGTGAAGAAATATATTATATTTACTAATTTGCTTCTATTCCTAAAACAAGATATAAATATTCAAATTTATGTACACTATGCAAAAATTAATATACTATATAATGTTATCAAAAATAAAAAAGTTTAAATAAAAATATTACATAATATTTAAAATAGGCATTAAAAATATTTATATGAATAAAAAGGTAAAAATTGATAACTCAATTTGTGATTGGTTAAAAAATATAGTTAAGGAAGGTGTAAAAATTCACTCAAGTATTTGGAAAAGATAAAGTTGAAGAAGGTATAAATGAAGCTAGAGAAGAGATAGAAGCTAAGAAAGAAATCTTTGAAGATGCTGAAATGAATCAGAGTATGACATATTTGAAGATGAACAAGAATAATTAGATAAAGATTAGCTTAATAATTTAATTGAAGAAATTTTTTTTATAAATTTTAATACACTTAATATTCCATTTTCAAAAATTAATTGTAATTTGTTTAATAATGTAAATATGCTATCGCAAAAAAATTAAATGCATTCATATCGAGTTTACAAACATTCATAATTGAAAATCTAGAAAATTATATAACTACTAATAAAGTTTTATAACAACTAAATTGCCAATTATAAAATAATAATAATAATTTACACGGAAATTTGAATAATATAAATGTTATAAAAACAAATCCAGCTTAGAAGATAAATTTATAATTTTAAATCGTAGAATTTGAGAATAAACACAAAAATTATTATTTAACCGATTTAGATGAAAATTTAAATTATCTTTTTAATAATACGTAATAGGTATTTTATCAAAGATGTTCGAATTTGAATAACGAGATCATTATATCAAATAAATAATCTTGAATAATTTTTTTATAGATGTAATCCATTAAATGGTTCATCATGTATCTAATTACAACATTAAATTAAGCAAAGAAAATTTGCATAAACAAAAAATGTGGTTATCAAAAATGTTTCATTCATTCCATACAATCAGCTTTATACTCCGTAGACAAATATCCACAGAAAATTTTATATTTAAAAATATTTTAGAAATCAATAACTTTAGAAAAATTTGAATTACCAATGAAAATCGATGATAAATCTAAGTTTGTGGAGAACGTTGGCTTTTCAAAATATTTAACTTTTTCAATGAATATTTAGATAGAGATTTACCCGCTAAAGATAACAAAAAAGATAAAAATATACATGTATTATATTTTACAAACGAAAAAAATAGTAATTATGGTTAGATTAAAGGTTTATCAAAATTAATTTCAACACAATATAATAATCATTAGAAGAAAATTTCTTACTGAGTTGGATTTTTAAGAATATATAATCCCAAAGGAAAATTAAATCAATATTAATATGTTTAATAAATGAAGTTGTAATAATATAAATGCCACAATTATGAGAAAAAATATGTATTTCAAAAGTTTAAAACGTCTACTAAAATTTATCTTATAATGTATGCTGACTTTAAATGTTTATTTTAAAATCTGAATATATGCAAACAAATTTCTGAAAAATCTTATATAACTAATAAATCATTATAAACATGAACCGAGAAGTTTTAATTAATATATTAAAGATATTAATGGTGATTATAAAAATCATGTAGAATATAGTGGTAAATTCGCGCCAAAAGTTTTATTGAGATATTAAGAAACGAATTACGAGAAATTAAAAAAAAATTAGATTATTGATACTATTAACAATTTTTCAGTATATTAAGTGCATTAATTTATCAAAGATATACGAAACTGTATATATTGTCTTAATACCTAATAATGAAGACAAAATAATTTTTATCGCAAATATGTTAAAAAAGGTTAAAATAAAATTTCATATTCATATAAATTTATGTGCATGAGTATCGATGAATTATTTTGAAATCTTAGCAAAGAACAATTTAGAGATAGATCAAAATACTTCACAGTTGAACAGTTAGATCAAGTAATAAATAAAGGTGTTTATTCCTGCAAATATATGGATCCAGAAGAAAAAGTTAAAGAAACAACACATGCTCCTTGCGGCAGAAGTTCAGATCCCAGTAATATCTGCCTGAACCTGTATTTAAAATCTGTTGAAGTTGGATTAAGTGCCGACAATGATCCTGATACGCGAAAAGAAAATTCTAAGTAAGTTCTAGTTTGAGCGGCATGTTATAATGCAATGCAGTTGGTTTGATGGAGATAATGCAAATATCGTATATACATGATAAAACTTTCTGAAACGGCATCGATTTTTGTGACGTATAAATCTCATGTTAAGGGCCATTTACATCTAGCGAGATGAAGCAATTGTAATACATTAAACTAGCATTCGGGAGACGCGGGTTCAAATCCTGGTACGGTAGTTAAGCCAACTAGAAAAATATTTAATTTCTGTGAATATTGAAAACTGCTTAGTCATTCGAAACCCGAAAGCACTAAGCCACGGTCTACATTTGGCGTGAATGTATCTTGCATTCATTACATCGGAAAACTGGTAAACTAGCTGCATATTGCGAAAACTATTCCACAACAAATTTAACTTTCAAATGGGTACTTCCCTTTAACTGAAAGTGAAGAGTGGTAAGTCTTGTAGACAACTATACTTCTGTGATTTTATATACCGGCAGTTCACGAAAAAATTACAATAAACACCAGAGTGAGGTATATAAGTACAAATGGCGCATATTTAATCAAGGAATTAATAGTCTAACGTCCATGGTTAACCTGCTAATGGCAGTGGCAATGTGCAGGGGCGGATATGCAACCTTGTGTACGTGGCATTGTAACCAGTTTGTGCGCAGGTCTGCGCGTCTGATAACACCGCTCAGTATCGCACGGTCGTGGTTTCGGAGGTGCTACGTATCTACAGTTCCTGTTGGATGTTTAACCGGAATACCTGGATAAAGTTCCTTTAGATGCTCGTGAGGCGGTGTAGTTTCAGCAGGACGGGGCCCCGCCTCATTTCACCATTGCGGCTCGCCGGCACCTCGACATGCACTTCCCGAACCGGTGGATAGGTAGGGGAGGCCCCATAGCATGGCCGCCACGCTCACCTGACATCGTGCCATCTGACTTCTGGCTGTGGGGACACATCAAATCGATGGCGTATGCCACACTAATTGACACGAGGGATGAGCTCATTACGCTGGAAACCTTTGTACATGTGGTCGCAACATGCTTCAGAGCCACCACCAACCTGTGTGGTAAACGGTGGCGGACAGCTTGAACAGACACTTTGAACAGAGATATCGAACAGACACTCTGTCCCCATACCTTCAGCCCAAATTTGTAAATAAAATGTCATTTCGTTGCAATGCCTATAGCCTAGTTATTGTGATTGCCTACCCGCCCCTGAACATTGCCACTGCCATTAGCAGGTTAACTATGGACGTTAGACTTTTGGTTCCTTGATGAAATATACTCCATTTGTACTTATCTGCCCTTCTATAGTATTCATTATCATTTGGTCGTGAACATCCGGTGTAACCAATGTGGCTCTTTCCAAGTAGTTGTTTTGAACTGAAGTTATATTAAATAATCCAAAAAAAATTTTCGAAACAACTTTATGACATGTGGCAGCTTTCAAAAACCCTTATAGGGAAGGAGCTGTAAGGATTTCCAAACTAAGTACTGAATGATGATATATTCCGTTCTTTCCACAAGCCTGTATTACTTCGCTCGTGTCACTTGCAATTGCAACGACAGTAAAAGACCGTTCTTCAAGCTCTTGTATTAATTATATTGACTTTTTTTCTTTCAAACCCACAGAATATAGGCTGTTTCCACATTGAAGTCAGTCCACGAGCTATAATTACTTTAAGGCCTACACATCAATAGAAGTATTAAGCGCGTTTTTTTTGTTAATAATTTCAGACGTAGCTCCAAGGACTGACGACACTTCAGTTTGAATGCCTGGTCTACACCTCCAATTTCTGATCTATTTCGGGAGATTAGCATGCCTACTTTATTTATTATGTGAACATAGACTTTTCAAGACATCTGCCTGATAGTAATAGCAGAAACAATGTCTTCTCCCAGCAACACTTATTTTTTAGTTTGAAAATTGTTCATTGGTTTGTACGTGAAATGTTTCACACTTCATTTTTAAATTTATAAAATAGCTTATGTAAAATAAGTAGCAGTTGTTTCAACATTTATCTTTTAATCTTCCAAATTATTTTCTGAATGTTTTTGTTTTATTTAATTTTCTATATCAGATACCTTATTTTTGTATGTAATTTTTTTCCCCGTGGTTTTTAATTTTGCTGATAAATCAGCCTCTAATTACGTCTCACCTTCAGCAACTAAATTTATTTTTGTGAGCGTATTGTTCGCCATTTATGGTATTGCTGAGTAAAGATTCGTTACTGTAACGTACGTTTCTTTACAGATTGGTGCAATTATTTCACTCGCTCTCTGTGTACGGCTCGCGAATGAAGACGTTCTCAGTCATGCGACGTTTTTTTATATTTCTTTCGGTAGATAAAAGTGCGGCACAGAACATCACAAGCCTACACGAACTTTCTTAAATGTTCAGGGTCATCTGGCAATCGATGTAAACGTAATGCACTGTGACCACGTCCACGAACATTTTTCTACCAGTTTCGTCAGCACAGCGGACAATATTATTTGTGGTGCAGTAGCATCTAAGGCAATGAAGAGACACCAGAAAAAATCCGCTTTTATTCACGACTGTGGTTCACAGAAATAACAAACTCTTGACGTCTAGTTTGCACGTGCGTAATACCGCTTATGTTTATCACACAAACTTGGTATTGGGAAAACAAACAGTAAACAGGATGATGCAAAAGCGTTTGCGTATAATTACGATTTGAAAAGCAAATTCCTTATTCCTTTTCTTTCGACATATTTTCAGGTTATATAAAAAAATGTTTGTTAGCTGAAATAATTACTGAAAAACGATATAAGTAAACCAACACACAGCATGTTCGGAAATTAAACTCCCAAACTAAGGTAGGTGATTACTTTTGAAAAATTAAGTCGAAAATGTACAGGCCACCGTATACCTAAACGGAATATTAAAGGAGATATGAGCCTGTGAATGATAGGTTTTGAAAACGTATTTCCGCCGAACGCCTTGTGTAACGCCGACAAAGTACACAGCAGAAAGGTGACTTATGCTTCTCCATGTTGCAGAGACACATGCTGGCCATCCTCGGCCCGTGCGCACTGTTCGGCTTGAGGAAGTGATACGTCAGCACATCAACGACATCTCTCCACTAGTACACGGTCCCTAGCGCGCGAAATGTACGTGTGCCATTCACCGTGTGGGGCGTACTGTGAGTAAATCGCCACCATCCCTACCGCTGGCAGAAAGTACAAGACATTCGGCGAAAATACGTTTTCAAAACCCAATGTTCACAGGGTCATATCTCCTTTAATATTCTTTTAAATTTCATAAGGAATCACCTCCCGCAGTTTGGGCGTTTAATTTCCGAACAACTTG